>NDFF03000085.1:0-63052 GCA_002150815.3 Grammothele lineata
AACGTCTTAGGTGCGTTAGAAACGCCCTAAAAATGCGCACAGAACGCATTTTGTTTCATCAAAATCGGTTGAGATTTGAGGAAGATGCAGTGGGGGGCACCCACCCCTGCCTGCTGCCCCCACCTGCACCTGCCAAATCCAGCCAGTGCGCCCGCGGCAGGGGCGCGGGAGAATAAGCGCTGGCAGCGCAATGCCCAGGGACCTCGGGCAACCCCCCAAAAGCGCCGGGAGGGGCTGCCAGGTCCGGAAATCCCGGGGGGAAGCCTAGATCTCCCCAGGTTTCCCCAGATCTAGGGAGATCTGGGGAGATCTAAGCCCGGGCCAGCCAAATCAGCCACCCGGGTGCACCTGCTGCCCCCAGAGGCAGGTCAGGTGACCCCCCGGGCTCCCTCCGGGGCTCACTACTCTATATGGCAGGCTTTGTAAGCTTTCCGGAGGTGCTCTCAGGTTTCCCAGGTGGCTCGTATTACAATACATACAGTGCCAGTTCGTATTGCAAACAGGGGACAGGCAGGGTACCAGTTCGTATTACAATATTCCTACATCATCTGCTGCCGCAGTCGCATTGCCGACATACCTCTGGGTGACGACGCACTAATTGGCGACTAGGCGGAGGTCATGAGGAACCTCCAAATCACTCAGCGAGTGTTTCACGGTCGTTGCGGGTCGGGTTGGGGCAGGTGGAGTCGGGCTCGGGTTCGCGTCGGATTCGCGTCGGAATTCCGGATCGTCCGGATGGACGGCCGCCGCGGTGGTCGCAGAGCACTAACAACTTGACCCTGCATGGTGCTCGGGGGACGAGACCTAGGAAAAACACAATATCGTTAGCTTTGAAGCATGCGCTAGGCGACGAGGGGCCTACCGGGGTTGCTTAGCCTAGCCGCTCAAGCGAGCGAGGTGCGATTAGGGCGGGAGGGAAGAAAGGAGAGGAGTTCCCGCTCCCGCTGAGGACGGGCGCCAAGTTTAGGCATTCAACATCTCACGCGTGCACGGACCGCTCACGTGACGCCTTGCAGCGCGGGCGTACGAGCGCGTTCTCTGTCCGTTGTCCGACTCACCTCTATTCCTCTTCTTCGCTATGTGGTTTGGGCAAGCCGTCACGCAAGGGACGACTGATAGACTTTTGCACAGTGGCTTCGAAGGTGCGTCATGCAGTGTGCAATGCAGCGGCTGATTGGCCCGGCTGACGGTTGCATCTAGAGCGTAACGCGGCTGAGTGGCTTACCCGTCGCGTATGCCGTGAGTGTTCTCATCGCGTCTCTCCAAGCTCGGACTAACCTCAACGCTGATGCGCGCCCTCTCCAGACCCTTCGTGACCTGAAGTCTGGATCGACGGCGGCTTGGGACGCTTGCCCAGCTAAGGTGAGTCCGACACTGTTTCTGCATATGATCAAGGCACTCAGAGGGTCGGACGACGAGCTCGGGACGATGCCGCGTCCCCAGCCAGTATGGACTCGAGCTGCCGAGACGGCATAACACACGGTACGTTCTCGTTCTGGAGTCGATCCACGATCTCGTAGTTACGACGCTTAGGGAGTCTAGGATCGCCGCCTCAGACGGTCGGACCATGAGCTCGGGACGACGCCGCGTCCCACCGTTGCAGCCAATATGGGCTCGAGCTGCCGAGACGGGAGAACGCACAGTACGTTCTCGTTCTGGAGTCGATCTACGATCTCGTAGTTATGACGCTTAGGAAGTCTAGGATCGCCGCCCTCGCCTCCGCAAATACACATTACACAAGTCCGTGGGATCGGAGCGAGTCTGTTGGGGTGGAGAGTCGAACGACGTCTCCACCACAAAGCACAAAGTACGTTCTACATCCTCCCTCTCCAACCCTCCACTTACGCCCAATCTCCCCTACATCGACTCACTAGGAACACTATGTCCGCTTTTCGTGCCTCTCCGCGCGCTCTCCCTCCTCCCCCTGCTGGCGAGTACGACTTCGGCTTCGCCAACCTCTACCTGCGCACGGATGAGTGGAACGGGCGCGACGGCTCCCTCTTCGTCTTTGTTACCCTCACTATCGACGGCCCCGACTCCTCTCTTACGGTGAGTGTGCTGACGCTTTTAAGTCCCGTTACCAATGTTAGCTGATGTACGACTCACTTATATAGCTCTTATTTCCGACTATGGGCCCAGACAGCCTTACCGAGGCCACCTGCAACAAGTGGCTCGCCGCCGTCCAAGGCCCCGATGTCACCCGGACCGGCATCAACGACGAGCAGCGAGAGATGGTTCTCCATCTCTTGCTTGCATTCCGCGCGTACAGTCAAGCTCGCGACGACATCGATCAAGACGGATATTACAACGTCGTCGGCGAGCTCGTAGTGCTCGCGAAGTCCTGCCAGCCGCACGAGCGCGCCGATGACCACCTTGCGGCATTCTTAGCGGAGGTAGTATATGGGGCGCTGCCTGCGGTAAGTCACATCCACTAGCTCGTCATCCTCATTTCCTGATGTTCCGTCAGGATGTGTTTTGTGCGGACGACATCCCTCCCGCGTGCGTCGAAGGTAGCCGCCTCCCCCAGGACCCCTTGCGTCCATGCCGCCGCGACCCGCCTTCGAGCCCCGGCAACGCGATACCCGCGTTCCCTCAACACTTCGTCTTCCAGGCGCGCCGGAACGCTTTCGCCCCTTCGAAGAAGCTCGTTGGCGAGCTCCTCCGCCTGGCGGCGGCGGCAGACACGGATCGTGAGGCGACTACCGCTCGCAACTCGGGCACGACGACGGCCAACGATGCGCCGCGCGCGGAGTCCCTACACTCGCGCGCCGACGTGGCGCGCGGCGACCACGTCGCGCCCTCTGGTATAGGTGCCGCATCCGCGCACCGCATCCGCACGTTCACAAGTGATAATAGCGTGCCCGCTCTCACTATTGCCCGTGACGTCGAAGCTGCGCGCGACCGCATTGCACGCCGCGTTGATGTGGCGCTGCGTGCTGCTGATCCTGTCAGCATGCGTTACAGCGCGCCCGTCGAGCGTGTTGCATCAGTCGCTGGGAACGATAGCGACGACATTCTTGATGATTGGGAGTATTTGTCCGACGACTCGATGCCGTCTCTTAGGACGGTTGTCTCCGACTCGGACGATGATTGGTTGGAGTCGGCATCCGATAGCGACTAAGTAATACTTAGAATACCTTGATATTGTAGAACCTGGAGTAGCAATCTACTTAATCTAGTCCTCCGCTCATATTCCTACTATGTGTGTGGCCGAATCTCGCAGTACAGTCTGTCTTTTCTAAGGCCAAAGGCTCGATTCTCAAAGGCAATGTCACACGTCACACCGTGAGCACGAAAATAGCACTGAAGGCATGATGTCAGTGCAACCTCGGGGCTGCCATGGCTCTACCTCGGTCAGCGCTTGCAGTGGTGACCTGTCACGGATCGTGCACAAAGCAAACATGTGACCTAGATCCGAAGCCAATCCGGTGTGCGGGTGATCTGACATGCACGGATCGTGACCTGCAGGTCACGGGTGCGGGTCGAAACGGGTCGAACCGGACATAGATCCGCACCCGTGCTCAGCCTTAGCAACAATGTTCCGACCATAGAAAACTTGATCCTACCATAGGATAGTATCTCTCACAGTAGAGGACTATATTCTGCCATAGGATTGTATCTCTAATGGCAGGATCAGGTTTCCGATGGTAGGAACCGGTTTCCGATGATACATATACATACTGTAAGCTTGGACATCAGATTCTGGCCAGACACCTATAGTGATCATCTTCTGAATCCGGCCGAACATTCTACATGCCTACCCATTCAATCCCGGCCAAACACTATGCACGGCAACAAGCCGAGGTCGGCCGGGTGCTTCCAGGGTAGATCCACCCTGTCCGGCCGGACACCTCTTACGCTGTCTGGGTTACCCCCGGCCGGACATTAGATCTGTCAATGCGCTTGTTCCGGCCGGATCGACTATCAATATGCATCTAATTTACAGGGGGTAAGGGGAGCTCTCGGCCGGACGCTCCAGGCCGCTATATGAAATATCCCGGCCGAATCACTAATAATGAGAAATCTAATGATGTCCGGCCGACATCCGGGCAACACTTGTGATGGCGGTTAGTCACGTCCGGTCACACGTTGAATGTGGTATGAGTACACCATGGACTCTGCGCTCAACCACGATCGCAGGGCCCGGCGGTGTAAGAGGCTGACATGCGAATGACCTTGTGAGAACATGGGTCCCGAACATGTGGTCGTGCACTGACAAACATTTATGCTCATACAGTGCGTATCGAACACCCCTAGGCGCACCCCAGGCCAGAACACACCCGCGGTGCAAAGGTGAGCATTCCTGCGTCGCCGCATGCTTGTCCATTGACAGGCGTGTCTGTATCCGAAGGGGAACTAAACCCTCCTCGTGAATTAAGTTACTGGGCACCGGGCCTCGAACGCTTCTTGCATTCTTGGACCCGACGTGTTCGCATGATCGTAGAGGGAGCTATAAACCCTCCATGGGACGCGAGGAGGAGCGTCAGAGCTTCTCGCCTTTCGCTATCCTTTTTGCACAACTATTAGCCTCGTCCCCAATGTCTTCTAATTCCACTGCAGCTACTGCCGCCATGGCGGAGTACATCGCGGAGACGGCTGAAGGGTAAGTCGACTTCAACGCTTCGTGAGCACGCCGTGTGCGCTTTAGACTGACTGTCTCTCAGCATGATCGATAACTACTGCGGTCTCGCAGGGATCGGTACGTGCTCAGCAGCTGACTTCCAATCTCTTCCACCACTCATGCTTTCAACCTATGCCCCGATCTCCGCGTACTACAGTTTTCTTGCTGTACGAATACTCAATCACGTTCGGCCGGGAAGTCGACCTATTCTGGACGAGGCGGTTCTCCGGGGCGACCGTGCTCTTCCTCGCGAACAAGTACATCAGCCTGCTGAACCACCTCTTCGACCTGTCGTTGTATATTCCGTTCCCCATCTCGGCCAAGGTTCGTCGATTATCTCTCTTTCGTAGATAACCGCGCTCATCTGTGGCTTCTCGCTAGACCTGCGATCTCCACGCGAAGGCGTTCTCGTCCATCGATTACTTGCAATACGTCCCGTGGGCAGGTACGTCACCTCGAGCTCCTATGAAGAGAGTCAGGTCACCAACGCGCATATACCAGCCTTCTCAGGTCTGCGTGCATTCGCGCTATGCGAGAGTTGGCTACTGTCCATAGCAGTGTTCCTACTGTCGCTCGTCCCACTCGGGGTCAACTTCGTGCGTGTTCCCCATCCTATTTTCTTTATGCTGGAGAACGTGGGTGGGAACTCATATCGGAGTGCGCAGGCTGCGGGGATCTATGGCGTGTACGACCCTAGTTCGGGCGCGTGCGGCATGGGCGAGAATATGAGCGTACAGACTGGTATTACGTGCGTATATCTCTTACTCCTCGCGCAAATGTGAAGCTAAACTACAGTTCTTTGCAGACGTACGTCCTTGTACCGGATGTCCTAACTCGCACCGGAGACGCTCACATTCAGTCTTCAGTGACAATCGTCGCGCGCTCGTGCCTCATCGCGGCGGACGTGATCCTCGTCTGCATCACCTGGTACTGTCTTCCTCGGCGAGGAGCTTCGCGCCTCTTTCGCGGAGGCGCTGTGACTTTCACCGATATTGTGCTGAGAGATGGTAAGAGCTTCATCGTGCGCGTATATGCGTACATGCACTATAGGGACTAACACAGGGTCTGTTTGCAGGTACTGTATACTTCTTGTACGCGCTTTAGCAGTCGTGACACAGCGCGCCCGTACTGATGGTGAACACTATAGAGCACTCGGGATCCTGAACGCGCTGCACATCGCGTTGTCCTTGAGCTCGGTGCGTATCTCCCCTTCGTGCCTCTTGTAGCCTTCCCGCTGACGTATTTCGGAACAGACAAGCGAGCTCACGTACTTCACTGAACCGTACGCTACTCCCCTTTCCGACCTCGCTCGACGCCGCGCTCATCATTAACTGTCTCTCTCTCTCTCTCTCTCTTATCCCAGCCTCAACGCAGTGCTCGTCTCACGCTTCCTCCTAAACCTCCAAGAAACCAACCGGCGCACTGTCAAGGTCTTCGACAGCGCTAACCCAGACGCGGAAGCGGAGTCCCGCACTGCAGCGGATTTTGAGTCTGTGCGGTTCGCGCGCGTCGTCGGGTCGCTGGGGTCGACGGTCGAGTTTGGTCCGAGGGGAGACTCGCTTGACTTGGATGAAAAGGGAGAGGGGGAGAGGGAGGAAAGGGAGGGCTCGTTCGGGTCCTCCCATTCGGATCGCGAGTTTTTCGAGCTCGTGCGCGCGCAACCAGTGGGACTCGGAGACGCACGAGAGCTCGGAGAACCCGCCCGCGGCTCGAACACCGCCGTACTCATCGCCACCGACGAAGACTCGCGCAGCCCGCGCGGAGCGGCCATGACGAGATGATCAGGTAGTATCGGTGCGCCCACAAGCCCGATTCTAGACGAGATGACGAAGGATGGACGGAGCGCTCGGGGAGAGGGGGAGAGGGGGCGTCCGGTCTACGATGATACTGTAGCAATGTCGCGCGATGCGCGAAGCGACGAGGCACGGCGGTGTTTTCGGGTTCGCGGTTCGCAGCATCTTCCTGCATGCGCTCCGCGGCGTTGAGGTGACTCCCCGTTGAACCTCCGGACGGCGCCGTCGACGTCATCTGCCCGCCCGCCCGCAGTGTATTTTCTATACATAGGTATTGGGGAGGAGGTTCTCGCCGCTCGCGTGCTCACTCGGGGAAAGGAAGAGCTAGCGAGCCGCACAAAGATGGCCGGGATGTATGTGGTCTTCACGCGGGGTCCGTGCTGTGCGTGGACGCAATGCGTTATTGCGGTCTGCTACGGCTACTTAACAAACTCAATCGGTCCGTAGTATCGCCGTGGTGCACCGCGCGGACCCGGGCGTTACGAATCTTGATATGTTTTGAAAGTTTTTTTGGCCGTGCGGAGACGGAATCTTTGAGGAACGCGGGGGTATGGATAGTGCGACCTGTGCGTCTGTGAAGGAGGTAACTTACGAGATTTCTAAAGACGTCTTGTGGGTTGCGTCGCGACCACCACAGAGCGCCGCGTCGTATGTTATCGATATGTTGAGACTCGCGAGGTCTGCTGGTGATGAATGCGGTCTTGGCGAATCCCGCTGGGAGCGGTTCGCTGCCAAAAGCGCGTAAATGAGGCAGGTGGCATGGAAGCACGAAGCAGAGAGTGAATTGGGCGCTTAGTATTCTCGGAAAGCTCCGGCGCCGCCCGAATTCAATCGCCCCGCCGGACCGCGCAGGCTTCGGAATTCAATACAACTTATACTTCCTTTGTGCTTCCTCCTCCCACCACCAACGCTGGGCGCGCGGGTATGTCGAACTTCCGGCGTTATATGAAAGTCCTGAACATCGCGCTCATTAGTGTGGTCAGCACAGCTGTTTCTGCTAGCGTCGGCAGCGGACCCGCGTGTGGTACTGCATCTCTCGCGCCTTCGGGCCAGTGGATGTCCATCTGAATTGTACGCCGACTCGCGATTGGTGCGCAATAGTCCCATGCGGTCCCGAACGTGTTTCGGTGGGGGCTTGTATCGCTCGGCATGCCGATAGAGGCCTCCTCGGTTTCCACGTCGTCTCGCCCCTGCGTTCGGTGTCCTAGGAGCTCTTTGCTGGATGCAAGGGAGGGCATGCCCATGTTTCTCAAGGTACTTCTGACCGCCGCGCGGTCTTCTGCGGGCGAGAAGGAGCGCGAAGTGCGGTCTCGGGGCTCCGAGCGCAGGCGGTGGTCGCGCCTTCCTCCGCGACTTCCCGCGCACGAGGGCGCGTGCATTCGTGCGTGCGTGCGAGTCGCGGGAAGGGCTTGCTCTCGATCGGCGATTACGTTGTGCGCACTGGAGCTACGTTAGCGGGCACCGCCAGCGCGTCCGCGTCCCCACTTTGACGACCTCGATCGGAGCGGGACGACTCCGGTTCCTGGCTCGTCCTCCGGTCACTCACTTGGTCCACTCCGTCATATACCCAACCGCGCGCGAATGCCCACCTTTTCAGCAGCCCTGTTGCCCCCTTCACTCTCTCCGACGCACGCTGCACGCTCCGCCTGTCTATCGCACGCGGTCCACGATCTCAGTTGTCGGAAACTCCCCGCCATCGGATGTCCTCATCGCTTGGCTATGATCCAGTCTTTGCAGCGGAATACTATGGCTTGTACGTCCTCAATGATCTATCTATATGATTCGATTAGCATCACTGACAGGCCCGCCTCCGGATCGTAGTATCGTCATCAACTACACGACCCTCGCAGGAGCAGGTGAGTACGCCATTTTCGCGCATACACCCACCTTTCTGTCGTGATCGTGCTCAAGACACCCCTTGGGTCTAGTCTTCATGTTCTATGACTACCTCATCACATTCGGGAGTGAGGTGGAGTTGTTTTGGAAGGCACCCGTCTCGTGGGCGAAGATCGTCTACTTCGTCAACAGGTACCTCACCTTCGCCGAGAAGATCCTCACCCTGCTCCTCTGGCTACCCCACATGTCCCCGAAGGTATGTACACGCGGAAAAGTGCGCATATATGCAGGGATCTGACGTACCATCGCGCAGAGGTTGGCTATCATCCTCGCTATGAATAGCATATATTCAGGTCGCTGATCGCCGGCCTGCAATGTTTCCAGCTGCACGATGATGACGCTCGCCCAGTTCACGGTGGATATTTTTCAGTTCGTACCATGGGGAGGTAAAGCTAGATCATCCTTTCCTTGCTCATCGGAGCGCTGACATGTGCGCTAGCGTTCTCCGCCATGCGAACCTTCGCGCTCACCTCCTCGGCCAGTCGCTCGGCCGGCATCTGCTGGGCGCTCACTCTGCTCGTCTTTGGGCTGTCCATGGCGCCCTTGGGATCGAACCTCGTACGTCGTAACTTCTTGAAAGTCGACGCGTCGTCTCATTGTATCTTGAAGTTTCTCTTCTCGTATCAACAAGACGGTTTCGTCGATCCCATATACGGGTGCCAACAGAACTTCGAGATCCCGATCCCTCGAAAAATACTATTAGAGTGCGTTTCATACCCGACTTAGATGTGTTTTATTATTCATAACCTCTGCGCACCTCACTAGGTGTTCGTCGCACCATTGCACATGTCGTCGCTCTCGGGTGCTAATCTTTATGGGTACAAACAGCGAGCTTCGCGGGGCGCGCGTGCCTCGTCCTCTCCGACCTCCTCGTGCTCGTCATCACCTGGGTGACCCTCAGAAAACGACACGCGTTCCCGACGTTGTCGCGCGTGCCGAGTTCGCGCCTCGCGCGCATCCTCTTGCTTGACGGTGAGCGCATATATCCACCTTCTGCACCCACCCTGGCTGACTGGGCCTTGGTTTTGGACGCGCGCGCGCTGTGTCGTTGAGTAGGGACGATATACTTCGTGTACGTCGCGCGCCCCGCTCATCTCATTGTCGTACGATCTATTGCCGCGCATACTCACAAACTCTGCCGCTGCTTTTTTTGTCCAGGCTGCTATGCGTGCTGAACACGCTCCACATCACCTTCTCACTCCTCGCCAAGTTCGGCATGGGCGGCGTCAGCAACTTCACCGCCTTCACCGAGCCGTGTGTCCCCTCTCTTCTCCTTCTTTCGCGCGTCTGTGAGAAATCTGACACACGTTCCCATTTGCATGTATGTGTGTGCACGCGTGTAGGGTGACAGCAGTCCTCGTCTCGCGCTTCCTCCTTGACCTCCAAGGCACTTACCGCCCCTCCCCTCCCAGGCCAGGAGAAGAGCCCTCAGACGAGACGCTGGACGGTCTCGCGGGCGCAGGCACGAGCGCCGCGACCGGTGGTACCGAGCCCTTCCTCACCTCGCACTACACCCTCGGGCCCGAGCTAGTGGGCGCGTCTGCGCCTGGACCTTGCGCTTGTGCGTGTGGGTGCCGCGACGTCGAGAGACAAGCCGGGGCCCAAGAGCTGATCGCGAAAGATGCACGCACGCGAGAGGTGGGAGGGGAGGGGAGCGCGGGGACGACGGTGACGGCTGCGAGCGGGATTGAGGAGGTTTCTCTTGGGGGTGCGGGGTCGGGCTCGGAGCCGGAGAGCGAGAGGACAACTGCCTCTTGGGCGAGCGCGGGGGCGCTGCTGAGGCGTCAGTATGAGCGCGAGGTGCGAGCGCAAGCGCGGTACGGGGGTTCGCCGGTGTGAGTGCAAAATGGGTCTTGACGACTTTTGCAGAGACGATGGGTGTTGCGTATGGGTTATGGTGTACGATATCGTGGACAGGGAGACGTGTTCATACTGTAGAGCATTTACTTAGTATATGCGTGTACCACCCTCAAGTCTTTACGCACGATGTATTTGTGCTTAGTTGTAGTGATACGCCGCCGTGTCTTGGATGTGGAACGTCGTGATAATATTTGTACACAGGCGGACAAGATTGGGGATGAGACGGTGTGAACCGGAAACCTCCTTTGGTGCGAATTCCATAACCCGCCGGGCCCGCCGCGAGTCATGATGGGCATAGTGATCTATCTAGGGAGAGGACAGACATGTTTCAAGCACGGTAATTTTCCTTCTGCCTGCCGCATGCTTGTAACTAGTTGCCGAGCATTGTTCTGTATGCGGGCTGTCGTGCGCAGGTCAACTTGACTTAGCTAGTCTCTTCCCAACTGCCGGCGGCGACCCACGTGGTGGCGGTGACCACCGGGGTATGACGCCGTTTACTGGACACAATTAAAAATATATGTGTTTTTCACGGGCGTTCCCATCCATGCACGAGCGTTCCTTACCGATAGTTGTGTTTCCCAGCCTTTCATGACATTTCATGTACTTGCACATGGTTTCATCAGCATTCATAGGGATTTTTATTCATTCCTCGTCATTCCTTGTGATTCACTGCCGTTCCCTGCCGTTCCTGGTCAAAAAGTGTGACTTCCCCTTACACTGCCACCAAGATCACGTTTTCTGCAACACCGCCGTTCATTACCGTTCACGACGCCACCGTCGGCGCAGTAGAAAAAAAGTGTCGACCTCGCCTGCGCGACCCAAAACAAGGGCAACAGATCTCTCGACCGATTCACGTCCTTTCACTGTGATTCACGCAGATTGAAATCGTCGATCACACCGGCAGACGTACGACCGGTGCCCGCAACTCGGCCCCGTTGGCCAAGTTCGGTTCAAGCTCCTCTCCCGTCGATGCCCGACGCCGATCCACCTCGATCCCCAGCCCTCATTGGAGTCCGGCTCACCCCATCCCGCCGACATTCCGACGAGCCGCATGGCCTGTGTCGCGTTCGAGTCACGGCCATCCCGCCGTTGCCCCCCGGGCCCTCAAGGCCTCATCCCCAAGCTCTCGCACACATCCTGTCCCTATTCATCCCCCGCTCGTCATGGAGCAGATACTTGGCAATCTCCGCGTCGCTTACTCCGAACTTGCGGATCGAGTTCGCAATGCTCTCCACACCCAAATCGGGGATCGCGCCCGCCTGGATGAAGTTCGCACACAAGTCCTCTCGCTTGCCCGAGCTGCCGAACAGGTGACGCTCCTCCACTCTCCAAACGACTAGCTTTCCTCACCGTGTCTCAGCATCGCCTCGTCTTTTCCCCGCCAGAGTATCAATGTTTGCAGTCCAACCTCTCCCTCATGTTGTCCGACCTCGACCGCGCCTGCCATCAATCTGCCGATCCCCCCAACGGCCCGCCCCTCGAGCCCGCTCGACTGATTCACACTGGAAGACCCGGTCGCCCGCGCATAGAGATTGATCCTACGTTCTTGGAGTTCGCTTACGACCTCACCGGACCACAGCGCATCAGCGAGCTCTTGGGATGTTCCAGCCGTACCGTCCGTCGCGCGTTGCTCCGGGAGGGTCTCGCGGATCCGGGACAGCCCGTGTTTACGGTGGAGGGCGACGGTGAGAACATCAACATCATCCACAACTCCTCGACCGCACCCGTGTCTTCACTGTCCGATGACGACCTCGACATCGCCATTAGCGCGATCCTCACCACCTTCCCCACGTTCGGCCGCTCCATGATTTCTGGTCACTTACGAAGCAACGGCCACCGCGTCCCCGAGCCTCGTATTGCGGCCTCCATGGTCCGCATCCGGGGCGCGCCTGCCGTCTTCGGGCACCGCATCCTCACGTGCAAGAAGTACCAGGTACCCGGGCCGAACTCGCTCGTTCACCATGACGGCCAGCATGGTGAGTCTCCACATCAGTGTCGTGAGTTGTCACTCCCCTCCCGTCTCACACTCTGCGCAGGTCTCATCCGCTGGAAGTTCGTGATACACTGTTTCGTGGACGGATTCTCCAGATTCGTGACCGGCATTCGAGTCCATACGAACAATCGCGCTTCAACCGTACTCCAGCTCTTCCTCGAAACCATCGCAGAACACGGAATCCCCAGCCGCGTTCGAGGCGACCACGGAACAGAGAATCTCCGGGTTGCTGAGTGGATGGAAGGCTATCGTGGACTCGGCCGTGGCTCTTACATATTCGGCAGGTATGTCGTTCCGCCTCCATAGCGCCTGCGCCCACCCAATTCCTCCGCAGGAGCGTGCACAACACTCGCATCGAGCGTCTCTGGTACGACGTCACTCAGGGCTTTGGCGGCAAGTGGAAGACGTTCTTCCTCGAGCTTGAACACGCGGCGGAGCTCGACGCTGACAATCCCAACCACCTCTGGCTCGTTCACCACCTCTTCCTCGCATCCATCAACCAGGACGCACAGGACTGGTGCGCGGCCTGGAACAGCCACAAGCTCCACGTCCGGGGTGAACGTCGAAAGTCCCCACGTGAGCTCTTCATGTTCGGAATGCTCTCTCACGGATCTCGCGGTCTGGAGAACTTGGTTGGTACGCCTGAGGAGGAGGACGTAGGAAGCATTGTCGAGTACGGGGTAGACTGGGCAGTGATTGACGATCCCACCCTTATGCGCCATCACGCCGAAAACAACGTAGACGTAGATGCCCCTATTGCCCAGCCCGATGTTGCACATCATCCCGCGCACGCCCCTCTTGATTTCCCCGAGCCCGATTCCCCTTTAACCCCACAACAGCTTAACTTCCTCGACTCTCATCTGTTCGCCTCCTTCGATATCGCCTCGCGAGACATGCTCCTGCGCCGTAGTTTATGGATTGAAGCCTTGGCAGCCTGTAGACACATCACCGCGAACCAGTTTTAGTTCCGCCTGTCCGATCCAGTTCGATCGTTTCCCCTCACTCTCCGACTTTGACCGAAAGGATACAATCCGATTTGCGATAAGCGCCAGGAATCAAGACGTTCTCCTTCTCCCCTGCAACCATGCCACCCCGACGTCGCACTTGGAGTTACGTCTCCGACGACTATCGTCCCCCGTCGCCCCCTCCCAGTGCGAGCGCCCTCGGTAGAGCCGAACGCGCTGCACATCGTTGACAGATCAGAGAAGTCAACCACCAGTCGCCCACCATCCTCGAGCCCTCACCCGACCAAGATCCCCCTTTGCTCGATGAGCCTGCCGTGGACGGAGCGCGGGAGCCAGACACGACGTGTGCGTACCACCAGTTATGCATGCTCTCATACATCATTTACATGTCCCCATAGCCCTTGGCAATGAAGACGCCGTTTCCCCGGGGGAGACTCTCCCCGTTGGCCTGACCCCTCACGACGAGCGTCTCACGGATTCGGTCAACACGGCCGCCCTTCCTACCGACCTACCTGTCGAGCAACATAGTGCGTGCAGCGAGAGCAACGCTACCCACCTGGTAGGTCGAGTGCGAGCTGTAGGCAGGCTGGTAGAGGCTAGAAAAGACTCTATGTATTCTGTACGAGTAGCTACGCCTTATATACATGTTGAGAGAGCATATGACATCATAGAGAATGGAATGCGAACGAAACATATGGAATGAAGTAGGTACGAGAGGTACATACACGAGGCGGACGCACCACAGGCTTAGTGATGCGTCCTGGCGTTGAGTATAGGAAGCACGAGCCGAGGCTCGTGACCGCGTCCGAGCCCGTGACCGCGTAGGCGCTCATTGGGCTCGGGCGAATCTATCCGATTCGACACTCCCCCTCGCTGAGCACGACGCAATGTCTGCGCTAGCGAAATATGTGGCGCTCTCATTTAGAGTGCTGCCTCTTAGAATCGGTAGGAAATACCAATCCTAATTGTGCCCTGAATTTATTAAACTTGATATGACCCAGGTTCTTCGTAAACATGTCTGCGGGGTTATCGTTGCCGTCAATAAAGAAGACTTCGACTTTGCCTTCCTCTACTACTTGTCGTATGTAGTGGAAGCGTATATCTATGTGTTTCGAACGCGCCTCAGTCACAGGGTTCGAAGACATAAATATAGATCCTTGGTTATCCCCGCAGATAGGTACGGCTTTCAGCTTGTATCCAATCTCGCTGAGTAATGAGCGAATCCAGACGACCTGGCGACTACAGTCGCTCAGCGCCATGTACTCGGCTTCTGTAGCTGAGTGAGCGATCGTCTTTTGCGCGCGAGACGTCCAGCTGAAAATGCCGCCTGCTAGTTTCAAGAAGAAACCTGTCTGCGACCGACGGCTATTAGGATCCGATGCCCAGTCTGAATCTGTGCACGCGGTAAGTCCAAGTCCCTTGCGTCCGTCGTACGAGAGATAATAATCCCTGGTACCTATGAGGTATCTACAGACGTAAAGCGCTTTATTTAAGTGCTCTTGGGACGGGTTCGCAGCGTACTGCGCGAGCTTCGTTACTGCGAACGCTATGTCGGGTCGCGTGCCGAGCATAATGTACAGTAAGGATCCTATTACCGTCTGGTAACGCGATCTTAAATCGGCGGTCGCTTGGCCTTTATTCGGTTCAGGAATATAGCCAGCGGGGAGCGGGGTAGGTGCGCTCTTCGCGTTCTGTAACCCGCATCGAATGACGAGTTTATCTAGGTACAGAATCTGGTCTATACGAATCTCGCGACCAACGCGAAGTATGCGCATTCGTAAGAACTCTTTCGTTTCTCCTAGATCCCTGCATTCCCACCGCTTCATGAACTTCGCTTTTAATTCAGCGACCAGGGACTTATTCTTCCCGCAGAATAGTGCGTCGTCTACATAGACGATAACAAGTACGAAGTCATCCTTCGACTTGTATAGGAAGAGTCCGGCATCGGAGCTAAGGCGAGTAAATCCCATTAGCTTCATGGACTTGTCTAGGGCGCGCCACCACGCTAAGCCAGCTTGTTTAAGTCCATACAGAGCTCGTCGAAGCCGGAGTACTTTGTGCTCTTGGCCTTTGACTGCAAATCCTTCGGGTTGTTCCATGTACAACTCTTCTTCGAGCGAAAGTAGTTTATTTTTTTATTACCGTGGGGACGTTAGTTCATGTATACCTCTGGTAACTGCGGGTATACCTCTAGGTTAACGAGAGTAGACTGGGGTGGTAATAAATTCCGCTATAAGACACCAGTTAAGACAAAAAGTCACCTTACTTAGGGTTACTTTGACGGTAACTTCACCTTACCCGAACTGCGCCGTCCGTGCGGTCTGGTAAGGGCGAGTAATTGGCCAGTTACTCTGGGTTATAACTCGGTGTGATTATTACAAAGTAGTTCACAGTAAGGTACAGTAAGAACGAACGAGCGAAATGGTAACGCGCTGTAACCATAGGTAGCTTCAATGACGCTTACCTCCCCTTACCGTCGTCGATTTCTTCTTGGTCGCAGCGGGCATGGTCTCCTTGGCCTTTGCCTTGGACGTACTAGAGCGTAGTTAGCCACATCGAAGCATAATGCAGATTAAGGGTACACACGTTCTAGTCGTCGAGGCGGCCGCGGTGTCGCTCGTCTTCGAGCGCTTGGATGGCCGACTGGAATCCTCCGCCTCGACGTCATTGACATTGCTGGCACGCTTGCCTGTGCCAGAGCTGGTCTCGCCGGACATATTCTTCTCCGCCGTACGATTGCGGGCACTGCGCCGGAGGCCACTCCCAGATGGCACGGTCGCATGCGCAACGTCGGTGGTTGGACCGCTCGGTACTTCAGCCTGCAGAACGACCCTCTCATTCTTGCCCTCGTCGTGATCGATGGTGTCGACGTCCATCTCGTCGCCAGCCGGTGCGTCCACAGTAGACTGCGTCGCCTCGCTCAGGTCGCGCTTCTGCTGTTCCTGGTCCTCTCGCCGCTGGTCCTCGCGCTCCCTCTGCTCGCGCTCTGCCCGCTCACGTTCCTGCCGCTCGCGGTCCTCCCGTTCACGTTCGCGTTGCTCTCGTTCCTGTTGCTCGCGCTGTTGTTGCTCGCGTTCCAGTTGCTCGCGCTCCCTCTCCTCGCGTTCCTGTTGCTCGCGCTCCCTCTCCTCGCGTTCCTGTTGCTCGCGCTCCCTCTGCTCGCGCTCCCTCTGCTCGCGCTCTGCCCGCTCGCGTTCCTGCCGCTCGCGGTCCTTGCGGCGGTCCTCCTGCTCACGTTCCTCTCGTTCGCGTTCCTCCCGTTCGCGTTCCTGCCGTTCACATTCCTTGCGGCGGCGGTCCTCCTGCTCGCGTTCCACTCGCTCGCGATCCTGTCGTTCGCGTTCCGCCCGCTCGCGGTCCTGGCGTTCGCGATCCTGGCGTTCGCGGTCCTGGCGGCGACGGTCCTCCTGCTCAGCCTCCGCCCGCTCGCGCTCCGTCTGCATGCGTTCCTCTTGCTCGCGCTCCTTCGCTTCCCCTTTGGGCCCCTCTGCAGGCGTGGTGGGCCGGGAGTCGGGGGTAGGGGACCAATGGGTGTCGCTGTGCGCGGGCGCGCCCATCGTCGCTGTGAGAGATGGTAGAGGAGCCCCAGCAGACTGCGTGCCCGCAGTAGTCTCAGCTCGCTTGACCGGAGACTTGTACAGGGTCTGCGCTTGGATGCGGCGCGGCGTGGTGGGCGGTAGAGGGGGCGCAGCAGTTGGGAGGAATTCGAAAGGGACGCCAGAGTCCTGAGCGTCCTGCAGTCGCTGGTAGAGTGCAAAAACCTCGATCATGTTCATTTTGTCGACTGTGTGGATCTTCGCGTCCTTCCAGCACTCCGGGATCGCGTGCCTGGTTCCGATCGCCGTGATATCCAAGGGCTCAGGCGGTTGGCAGTTGTGTGCGAGACCTATGGCCAGTTAGCGTAGTACAAGCAGACAATCTCATGAGACGCACTGTATACTTCGCTCAGATACGCCCTGAGATTATGGAGCGCAATTAGGTGGGTCGTTTTTGCGGCGTCCCAGGGCGGAAGGACGGCTCCACCTTCCTCGTCCGTCGTGAAGTCAGGATTGAGAGCTGTGAACGATCAGCGACCAGATACAAGACCCGGTTAGCTACGAGACTTACGAAGGTGCGCGTCCGCGAAAGCATGGATTCGGTCCCTCTCTACCGGTCCCGGGCCACCGTCGAACTCCCAAAAACTCACTTCGGTTTTCAAACCACCAACAATACTGAGCAACGTAAGTAATGTCCGAGGTACCCAACGGGAGATCCACATACTACTCGATCCGGTACTCGTTGTTTCGATGACGCGTAAGCCAGCACGTCGCGAACACTGATTGTCCTGTGCCCGTGCGCTTGAAACCCGCAAGTTGGTCGTAGCTCTTCTCGAGCAACTCCGCCGTAAACTCCTGGTTCCTGAGCAAAAATGAGCAGCGATTCAACGAGACGGGTGAAGGCGATACGTACTCGAAAGCCATCTCCGGGTCCTCGCCTTGCACAATAGCCATGGCCTGTGCTCTGTACTCAGCCTTGACGGCGTCGTCTTCCTTCTCGAAAGCGGCCGCCTTGAGTGACTGGCGTTTGCCAGGATCGGAGCCTTCGTAGGGAGGAATCTTGGACTGGTTCTTGGGATCGCGCGCCCAGAGTTCCATCGCAGCAGGAGCGCGCGCCATCATGCGTTTGATGAGAGGCGTTGGTTCATCCACGCGTGTTGTGCGCTGGGATGGCTTGGAGGGGAGTGCGTTGGGGACCTCGGCATTGGCGTACGATTCGAGAATCTTCTCCCATCCGGGCCTCTTGCGCACATTGCTGAACCACGTTGCGGTTTTCTGGAAGACTCAATCAGCGGGGATGTCGATTAGCGGAGGAGACACATACCGTGATGAACGCGGGCCTCGTGATCTCAGAATGAGGTTCAAGGCCCCACGTATCCATAGCGTTTTGCGCTAGGTCTCTGACGAAGGGAAGCTTTTTGTTACGGGACTTATCATACCAGTTGTAGTACTCGTTAGCGAAGTAACGACGGTGAGGGGCGTAGAAATCCGCATCCCAGTTGAAACGGATGGTAGCTGCCTTGGCCTCAGGCTTGGAGGGCACTAGCATGGGGACGGGGTCGGCCTTGGCTTTACCGCGTCGCTTGGGTGGTTGCTTCCGAACTGGGCGTTCGTCGTCGGAAGACGACACCACACTGCAGTCGTCCGCAGGTGGCTTAGTTGCCTTCGCCTTCGCTTTCGCCTTCGCCTTCTTCTTGCCCTTTGCAGGAGTGGTGGTCTTGCCTGGTGGTGGAGACACCGTGAGCGCGCGCGGAGAGTCGTCGGTGGACGTCGAGTGGCGCGAGGGGTGGTAAGACTCTGATTCATGCGCGCTCGATTCGCTTCTGGTGGGAGAGGGCGAACGGCTCGGGGGGGTGGGGTTGCCGACCATGGTGGATGGGATGCGATCGCGGTGCGGGGAGAAGGCAATTATGAGGAAGGGATGTGTGGGGAAGGAGACAGAGGGATATCGATGGAGTTCCAACCTCAAGAGCAGACGACCGGACCATGCTGCGATTGTGGAATGTGGCCTCTCGCTTAGCCCGAGCATGCGCGCTCACGCTCGTGTGGCGTGGAGTGGCCACAAAGCGAAGCTCGGTACGTGACTGCGTGGGCTGCACGAGGAGACAATAGCGCACTTGGAGATAATTCAAAGGCGGAATTCAATGGTAAGATAATGATGTGAAGAAGTCTATTACAACGCCGGAACTACAGGTAATCTCTTCAACATATGAAGTGAAGGCAACGCCGAGGGATCGAGCACGTCCGTATCAAACCTCGATCGCGTTGTCCCGCGACGAACCTGGACCATCCACGTCGATGGGGTTGTCTCGCGACAAACCCGGCCCATCCACATTGATCGCGCTGTCGCGCGAATCGCCTGGGTCCTCCGGAACCACGATGGCGTCCCGCCCGTGGACCAGGGTGACATCGGAGGCATCAGACGCCGCGACGCTCGGAGAACGAGAGCGCGCGGTCGCGGCGTTGACAGGGACGGCCGATGGGGCCTCTACCTCGTCTTCGAGGGCGGGCGCGCCTTCATCATCAGCGTCTTCGATGTGGTCGTCCTCCAAATCATACAGGTCGCTGAAAGGTTCGGCGGCGTCGAATCCATCCTCGGATGCGCAGGCCTCGGTGTCAGACCACCCATCACTATCGCTGTCGAACTCGCGGGCTTGTTCGTCAAACCAAGACATATCGATGGCCTTGCCTTTGTCGCGGGAAGGCTGGGCGTAGCCGGGAACCCCAGCTTGGGGTACCATTCTTTTCTTCTGTGGCGGGACGTCTTCATTCGCGCCGTCATCGTCGAGACGACGCTTGGAGCCACTCGCGTTTTGAGACTGAGGACCGGAAAGAGAGGGCGCTGGAGCTCCGGTAGCGGCGAGGTGGTCGAGTAAGGAAGGTAACGGAGCAGCCGCTTCGTGGGCCTCGGAGTGGGGAAGGGCTAGGGCGCGATAGACCTCAAAATTTCGCGGTCGGGTTACGGACGCCAGCTTGGCGAGCAGACCTTCGCCTCGAGCCAGCGTGACGCGCTCGTTGTGCTTCGGAACCCACTTGGCCGCGCGCCGGTCCCAGAGCTGGTACTTTGCGCGACCACCAACCAGGTTTCTCCCCTGAGCGCGCTTGATTGCGTCCTTGAGGCCATTGAGCTCGGACCACCGGATTTCGATTTGATCGTCGTTCCGGAGTTTGCCCTTGACGGGGAAACATTCTGGTTCAACGTTATCCTGACCACGAGTTAGCCCACCAGCAACATGGATAGCGCGTGATAGACTTACCTGCCAAAACATGGTCATCTCCAGCGTCTCGCGCGGGAGAGGAGGACGTCCCAGCGAATGGCTTGATCCGGGCGTAGTGGGCGGGGCCGCGTTGCGCCGAGGGGTCTCGGGCACCGCAGCCACCATTGCAGCGACGTTCTCAGGCAGCACTTGGCCGATGAGGCGCGCCAGCCGGTCGATCTCCTTGACTAGGCCGTTTCGCCATTGGGCTGCCCGAGCATAGGGTGGAAGTCCTTCCGCGGCAAGAACCTCCAAGAGGCACTGAAGTCGAACGTCGTCCGGAAGCTGCCGCGCCGTAGGAACCACACGAGAGCACTTGTCGTTCCGGAAACACTAAATGCGTTATCCTCAGTGTCTCATCAAGGATGTACTAGGTCTGCGGAATAAACTTACTATGTCGTAGATCAGAGCCACATGCGCCGCGTGGTTCGCCCCGAACGATGCTTGAGCGTGGTGGGGCAAGGCATCAAGATCGCATAGGCGAGCGGCCTTGTGCCAACCGGGTACGTGTTGGTTGAGATATTTGACAACGATGCGACGGATGACGTTGATAGACATTGTAAGGAGGCGGCGGGTTTAGAGATGTCAGACGTTGGCGGTTACAGGGTAGATGAGTACGCGACGGAGGACTCTGGAGGAAAGAGAATAGGCATACCTTTATATATGCCACAGAAGTGGCCGAGAGACATGCGCCACCCGAGAAGTACGCTTTGCGCCAGGCGTGCAGAGACAATCGCGCTGCGGATGTTCTTTTGGGGGCCACAAGATGCGACATGGGCGCCGCACGAGCGTATGGCTCGAGAGCTTTGGGAGACTGTTCGTAGCCCAAGTAGCCGGAGAGAGGAGACGGAGAGAAGAGGGTGCTCCAAGGGTATCTTGACGATCGGAACGGTGTTGACGAGATGTCCCCAAGAGACGTTGGCAGCCATTCCGTACTGCAAGATCTGGAGGCAGCAGACGCGGAGGTGGGAACGATATTGCCCTGGACAAGCTCGCGGACACAAAGTCGTGCGAGCTATCCTCACTGCTCAATAGAGCGGCTTCGTGGGCATTGCGAAGGGTGTCGCGCGAGGTACTTGGACACGCGGTGAACACGGGCAGGGGTGAGGGGAAGGAGAAGCAGAGAAAAAGAAAGCCCTGGACAAGCTTGCGGACACAAAGTCGTGCAGGCTATCCTCACCGCTCGATAGAACGGCTTTGTGGGCATGGGGAGAGGTGTCGCGCGAGGTGCTTGGATACGCGGTGAACACGGGCAGGGGGCAGGGGAAGGAGAAGCAGAGAAAAAGAAAGCCCTGGACAAGCTTGCGGACACAAAGTCGTGCAGGCTATCCTCACCGCTCAATAGAACGGCTTTGTGGGCATGGGGAGAGGTGTCGCGCGAGGTGCTTGGACACGCGGTGTAGACGGCAAGTGAGGAGGAGGAGGGGAGGGAGAGGAATATGGAAATGTCGGTCTCAAAGACCCCTAACCATGTTTGCTGACCTCCGGTGTTCGCTCTCCACACTCTTGCGAAGCTGGGTCCGTCATTCCTATTGACAGCAGAATGTGAGAGCGCGATCGTATTCAGGCGTATAAGAGACTTACCATGGAAATAGTTTGGGTAACTGTCTGGCCGCTGGCGCTGTCGTCGAGATACCAGTAACGTGAGGACCGAAACGCGTATGAACGTAGAGGGGAGGAGGGGACGGCGGGGTGTTATGAAGTGAGCCGGAGGCATGCGCTAAGTGCGCGAGCGCTCAGTTGTGCCTCGCGCGCACATGGGCGCGTAGCGCTGAGTCTCGCGTCCTTCTGCACTTGGCTTCTTCTTCCCCGCCCTCTCGACTAGCCGCCGCCAGGCACACTTCCTTCTCCCAGCTGCTCTCTGAGCACGAGTTCTCGCGTTTAGTCCATACTGTCTAGGTAAGCCTGGCGCAGGTTTGTACTCTACACGGCAATGCTTGCTCGTGTTGCCGTGCGCTCACAGACCCTTTCCTTTACAGCGTCCAGCACCTGCAAGACGTCTCTCCCCTCCCCCTTTTCCCCCGTCGCTGTGAGATCGACTTTGCGTCCTCTCACTGCGCGCCGGCCGTATCCTATTGGATACGGACGTCTTCCCCTCCCTTCGGTGTCGTTTCACAATCGCGTCAAGCAAGTACAAGATACCTCCCTTCTTCCGTGCCGCCGCCCTTCTCCCGTGCCGCCGCGAGAACGACTTTGAGTCCTCTCGCCGCGCACCGACTGTATCCTATCGGATATAGATCGCTTTCCTTCCCTGCGACTGCGTCAAACGCGTGACTTCGAGGCGCGTCAAGATTCAGTATGGAAGCCGTGAAGGATGACCCTGGCGCAATGACAGGTAATATCACACACATATGTCTCGCGCGGAAAACTGACGTTATCTCTTGAAGGCTTGGACGTCGAAGAGGCCGTGTCAGCAACACTCACGGACGACTCCAAGTACATCATCACGTCCCCAAACGTGAACTGGATCCCGCAGCCGTTCGTTGGTTTAATCCGCGTTTTCATGCGCGCCGACTACCGATACGGAGAAAATGATCCTTTTCAATGGCCGCAAGGCTTCGTGCACTCCTTCGCCTTTCTGTCAGTGGTGCGGCGACCGTACCCACACACGCATCGCTATGCCCCCATCTGGTGGACACCTCGCCGCGAAAACGACTTTCGAATCTCGGAAGGCTCTGCTTTCAAGACGATCGGACGGCTCTCCAGCCCCGAGTTCTTCGCCCTCAGCAAACTTGTCGACGAAATGGTGGGCCACGTCGCAGAGCATATTCGCGACGTTCGAGCTCCTCTTCCCCGCCTAGAACGGCTTCGGACCGGGATGGTTCAAGCCCGCGACCGGCTACGGTTCTTCCCCTCGACGTTTCGCGACGTATGTTTTCAGGTCCGCGAAACTCAGCGCTTCTGGCTAATGTGCCGTGCCTGGATCGACTACGCCCGGCTCACCTCGTCCCCCTCACCCGCTGCGAAGGTGCAGCACGGCTACATGGGGGCATTCAGCACGGACCCTGGAGTGGTACAGACCCTCACTCGCATCGGCATTCCCGTCTGGTTCATTCGTCCTCTCGTCAACGTGGATCTCATCGCCGCTGAGAGGATCATGGTCGCGGCTCGGACCCCTTCTGACATCGAACAAACTCTCTGGCAGCATGGCGCACCTGCCATGTACTCCGGCCTTTCCGGACCCCAGCACCTCCAGACGGTGTGTGCCGTCAAGCACATGTATCTCGAGGTGTCTCAAACACCTCTGCTTTATCGGTATGATTACCGTTCGTGCCCCTCAGCGTCACCCATGGCCGGACCCGCACGTGGGGGACCATCGCACACCGGACGAAGTAACGCCCTCGGCGCTGGGCCCGCTGCACTGAATCAGTCCGGGATACAAACACATGGTAAGTTCTTAACAGCTCCTTCTCAACCATGATCTCACTCTCGTTGATCTATAGCACCGCGCATTCATCCGAGCCATACCCGCGGCCGAGACAAATTCATCGACAAGGCCCACGCGTGGATGCCGCGTACCTTGCCCGCGTGGGAGCACGCAATGACCTCGGTCGACCGCTCCGCGCCATGCAAGCCCTCGGCAGAGCTTTGGGGCTATTGGGTGCCCGAACCGTCTCTCTTGGTGGGGCCGGCCACGAATGAGCGAGTGGCGCGGTACCTGATGAATTGGCTCAGACTCCGCGAGCCTTGGATCTACCTCCTCGGACTCCCCGACACTCCCGTCACTCGCGTGGCCCCACAATGGTGGCGGGACTTCCTCAACGGTGAAACGAACTCGCCGACTTCTGACGCTTCAACGCGTCGCGCAAAACGCCTCGAAAATGTGAAGCAAGTGTTCAGCCGCGCGTTTCTAATGGACGACTACGACGAGCGCCCTCCCGCGAGCAAGAGTGTCCTCGGCGGTAATGCATTATTTACGAGCCCGCTCGTATACCTGCCTTTGCAGGCAGGAGGAATGCATTACTTACCGCCCAGGCACATGGCCGCGGCCTCGCCCCGCCATGTAGCCGCGCGCCGCGCGCCCCTTCGCCGCTGTCCTCTCCGAGCCTCTCCGGCCCTCAACGTCTGAGCGGCTTACCGTGTAGTACATACAAACTTATCGCCAGTCGCATCCTGTAACACCTGTGGCCTGCCACATACACTCTCCCATGGGGCCTCAACTAAGCCTGGAGGGTGGCGCGCCGGTCGCTCGCTCGAGGCAGTCATCGATAAGACGATCGCCCGCTGATCGCGATCTGAGCCGGTGATCCCTGCATCGGCCCGGGAAAAGCCACTCCGGGGTCGAGATCCACGCTCGAGAATTTGCAGTGTCTTTTCAAAAATGGTGCAGGGCATACTCGACGCCCATGCAGATTAGACCAGGCCCAAGTTTCACGAAGAACTTGTGTCAGGATTCTGAAGACGGAACTGAGCCCGTGAGCAGGGAATGACATTCGACAGTAACGCTAACCGGACTCACAGCCATACCAACGTGCCGCGGGTGTTAACGAAGCTCCCGCACCTGAGCTACTGCCATCCACTGGCAAGCTTCCAGTTCGTCTCAAGGCGCCGTTGAGCTCGTCGACCTGGGATGAGTGGATGCACGCCCGCCTGGCAGCTGCAACGCACAGCGCGTGCCTGGGCATCTAAGTTGTCCCGCATGCCGAAGAGCCGGCGATCCGCTTTGCGAGCCTCGCTCACGCTAATGCATTACGGTTACCTTACATGGTAGGTGGACGAGCGGGCTCGTGAATAATGCATTATCGAATATGAGGCTGCTCCCGCGAGGCTCGAGTGGTTCCATCACCGTCTAGCTTCTCTCGACGTCTCGCTCGCGCCACTCGTCTTGTGGGAGGTATTCGAGCTCGGGTTTCGCTATGAACTACTCGCCCTCGACCGTTGGCTTGTCCCGATGCACGGGGTGCCCGAGGCCGACGCCCGCCGCGAAGAAGTCCTCGCTCCGGTGTTTCACGAATACGATGTCTACCGTCTCAAAACTCTACCATCTCGTGCGGCGGGTCTGTCGAGCAAGCATCCGGGTGCACGTGGTCGATGCGTCGACGCCCTCCGTCGTGTGTTGATGCGGTGGCCCGACTGCCCTCGGGAGGTTGTGGCCGACGCGTCGCAGGCGCTCAGCCACCAGCCCGCAGTCATCGAGGAAATGGAGCGAGCGGTGGCCACCTTTTACTGCCAGACTTTCTTCTCGTTGTCCGGCCGCGCACCGCTTGTGCCCCATGCTTTCCCGGAGTGACAATCGCCGTCGTGTTGTTCACATATATCGTAATCAGCGTATCTATATATTTTGCTTGCCGAAATGTTTTTGGTGCCACTCCTCCTTTGACAAAGCGTTGAACTGACCGGCGTCCTGGCCACGCTCACGCTTGGTCCGCGGCCACAGCTATACAACATGCCTACAAACATGCCGCTGTGTGCTGAACGTCAAGTATTTCTTTTCCTCTCCTGCCATACTCACGCGCACGACCCTCGACCTTCCTCGAGATGAAGAGAGTCAAGGTTCCTGACGCCAATCGAGCGCGCCGCAACGGGCTTCCTCCCATACGCGCGGGCACATCCACGATCCACGGCAGGGACAAGCACGGCCAATCTACGCTAGCAGAGCAACAAGTGCTCTGGCACCAAGACGGACCGCCACCGAAACGCGCTCGCCCCAACGCGCCTCCGGTTGGTGCCCAACGCCCGGAGTTCGCTGATGCACTCCCGTACACGTATGAACCAGCCGACTTGCCTACTCCTGCCGACGACGGCTGGACGAATCCTACCCCGGACGAGACGACGGAAGGCGCGAAGGAGGACACGAAAGAAAAGAAGCAGCGAAAAGAGGTGCGTACGTTCTACCTTTTTCCGCGTGAAGTGCTGACCACTCGCCAGAACGCAATGGCTGACCATTACAAGGAGTGGCGCCCACACTTCAACGAGATGGTCGAAGACATGTTTACCTGGGAAGACACCCGCGAACCGCTCAGCAAGTGTACGCAATGTCATGTTGAAGACGCGCACTACCGTTGCACGGAGTGTTGGGACAGCACGCCGCACTGTCACAAGTGCCACATCGCCGCACACCGAAACCAGTGGTTCCACTGGGTCGAGGCATGGAACGGTGATTTTTGGGAGCGTTACGATCTCATGAGCATAGGCTTCATCATCCGGCTGGGTCACAACGGCGAGCGATGCCCCGATCGCGGAGAAAGGTTGGAACCTTCAAGGATTACGGTCGTTCACACGAACGGCATTCACAACTGCCAGTTCGAGTACTGCCATTGTCGCGACGCTCCTCCCCGACACTCCCAGCTCATTCGCGCACGCGTGTGGCCGGCCAGCCTGATCGCCCCTCAGACAGCGTTTACAATACCCGTACTCGGACTCTACGACCACTTGTGGCTCATCTCGAGGGTCAACGTCTACGACTTCATGCATGTGCTACAATGTCAGACGCACAGCGCCTTCCCCGACAAGATCACTGTGCGTGTAGATTCTGTGCACCTTCGAGCGTTGTACTGAAATTCTACACAGAAACCTTATGATGCCTTTCGTCTTGTCCACCGCCTGTTCGCCTACCTGACAATGAAGAAGCGCGCCGGTTACTATCACGACCTGCAGATCGCGAACCGCGACAAGAGCGATCTCACTGTCTCGTGCCTCACGTGTCCGTTGCCCGACGTTAATATTCCCGCCGACTTCGAAAAAGAGAAGAGAGCGCCGTACGTCGTCATACAGTGTTCCATTGATGCGCGTTGACATGTTCTCTCGCAGGTACATATATCGTATCAGCTTCGGCGTGGATGGCAACCACAGTCTACAGAAGAAAAACAAGAAGGATGAAGTAGACGACGTACCGCTCAGCGAGGGGGAGGGCTTCTTCGTGTTGCACGCGGACGTAGCCCATCTTATCACGGAGAGTTTCAAGAACGATGATGACCAAGTGGTCAGTACACAGCTCGAAAGCGTTCCTGCGTTCTCTGATATCCAGGCAGACGCATACATGCAGTAGTTTCAAAGTCGCGCGCGCGCAACGCTCAGGGAAATTCCGGACCACTCAGTTCAGCGGTGTGGCAGCTATCACATGCAGACATGTATATTTCTTCTTCCGCGCCGTGATAGACCTCATTTCGGCCGAGCGGTAAGCTCTACGAGTATTTCTCCGTTTTGATAGCACTGACGTGTCTTCAGATACACGTTCATCGACATCCTGGTCGCGTTCTTTCTTCTGCGATACGTCGGCCGATTGAAACGAGCAGGGTTCACGTACGACGTGATCTGCATATACATCCGGAATCTGCTCAAGCGTATGAAGAAGAATCACCCCGCTGTCGTGCCTCTCATCGAGGAACTCGCGTGTTGTCTTCCTGCCTTCCACGCACACGGTCACCGCGAGATGTGCCAGACCGTCTACTCGCTCGCGCTTGCGTTCGGGTTCGGCTTCCAGCACGGGGAGCACGTTGAGTGGCCATGGATCGACATGAACTCCGCAGGGCCTGCGACGAGCGAGATGACCGCCGGTCATCGACATGACACGCTTACGATTACCTTCAATTTCTGGAATTTCTGCCAGCGCCTGAAAGAGCGTAAGTATTCCCGTCTTCCGTCGTTTCTATACTAACACTTCTTCAGCTGCATTTATCGCCGTGCAAGTCGAGAAAGTCTTCGTAGCGCAGCAAGAGGCGACAGATGAGCTGGCTTCGCTCATTGCAGGAGCTGGTCCCGCGAGAGTCGCGTTCTGGGTTTCCAAAGGTATTCGGCCGAAAGCACCTACACCGGTGGACTTCGAAGAGAAGGAGAAAGCCTTCCCTTCAAGCGTCTTCGTCCTCAACACTCATGAGCGTACGTTTTGCTCTTGTCGTTTTTTCGCCGTGCTCTAACAACCGAGGTCTAGTCCCCAGCCGCGAGAAAGCGTTCGATGAACTCGTCAACAATCACGAGAAGCAGCATCGCGCCGCGCCCGCCGAAGTCGATCTCAAAAAACGCGCGGCCGTGTTCATTCGCACCGGTATTGAGCTCCAGAGAGACCTGTGAGTATCTCAGAGTCTATGCGCGTGTGCTCGGCGCGTCTGAAGCGAAACACAGTTTCAAGCTCCAGCAGCGCAAAAAGCTTGGAGACAAAGGCCTCTCACTCACTGACGAGGCGAAGATTCCCTATGCGACCGCGCGTCGCGCGTACATCCGAGGGCTACGCAAGTGGCTCAAAGATAAGCAGAGGTACATGCCTCTGGCCGCGGCAGCAGAGGACCCCGACGTCCAGGGCTTGCGAGAGTTTGCACAGGATCATAGCGACGGTACAGACGAGGCCGAAGGTGATGATATCGACGACGACGAGATGCTCGGCCTCCCTTCCGATTACACCAAGGAGGAAGTGGAGCGCCTCGAGATTCTCCCCTTCGCCCGTGGTGAACTGGCGGCGCGCACTGCGGACTGCTTCGACGACCTCAGCCAGGTGCGCAGCAGCGTAGAGTACCGCGCTTCTTTCCTCGTCGAGAAGAAGAAAGCCGGCAAGCAGGGGCAGAAGCCAGCCACGCGCTTCGCTACGGAGTTGCAGAAGTCCGGTGAATATGCGAACCGCCTCGCCGAGCGATACAACGACAATTTCCGGCGCGTTCACCACCTTCGCAAGATCCTAGGTCACAGCCCGCCCAAAGGATCCGTTGAGTCTCGTCTTCGCTTCATCGATCTCAAGACGGACCTCACTACCGCTGATCTCACCACGCGCAAACCAGGCGAGACGCGCAGATACACCTCATGGGTTTGGCGCATCCTGACGCCGAAAAAGGAGCCGAAAGTCGCTCGTGAACAGCCGGCGCGCGAGGCCAAGTCCACCGGCGAGAGCGACACGCGCGCAGCGAGCAAGGTCAACGACGAAGAAGAGCCTGAGTGGCGCCAGAGCGGTAAGTCAGTGTCTCGCACATAGGTAAACGTTGCACTGACAACATCCTCTGATAGCCCGATGCACGATGTTCCACCGCGCATTGCAAAGGAAATATCAAGCTGACGTCGCCGCGAACCAGCTCTTCGCAGACTTCCGGCATGCCGCTGCGGGGCACAACTACTACGCGGACGCCTGGAAGAAGACTATCGATAAGCAGGAGATGTCGCGCGGAAAGCGCGCCTACGCCATGCAGCAGCATGCCGTGTACTTGCATAATCGTAACAGGTTCCGTGAACAGCACAGCGCTGCACGAAAGCCGAAGGTCCCGATGGACGAGAAGTATCACGATCTTGTGAGTGGTTTCATATTATACCTTGGCTGCTATTGCTGACATCGATTACACAGGGGCTGCGCGAGTTCCTCGAGGCGTACGTAGACGACCTCAAGCCATACGAGGAGGTTCTCAAGGCGATGGACCTCAATTTCTGACAGGTAGTAGCCTTATTCACGTATCGTTATCCACTATTCATGTCGCCTGTAACGCTCTCGAAGATTACCTCTACTTTACTATACTTCACCCCGGTTCTCGTTCAAACTTATCATGTATCATTACTCCGTCTAACATTGACGCGCTTCTATCCCTACCACCCTTTACTAGTACTATACTGTTCGATTACCATTAGCGTAAGCCACGGTTACGTGTACCTCATTGCACTCTACCTTACCCTACCATATGCCTCATTACCCATACCGTCGTTGAACCTTACTATACCTTACCCTACCATACGCGTCATTACCTGTAACGTTGGACTAGCACCGAGCACGAACACAAGTTACCACGGCAATATGAAGTTTATTACCCCTTCTATGATGCAAACTATTGTTTGTATGCACCAATAGAAGGAAGTTAGAAGTTCTTATCTGATATCATTACTAGACATTACCACAAAGAACTTGTTGAATTACTCGCTCCCATCAACAGTATTGACCATCATTATCAGCCAACTGCTTACTATTTAATACTACAAGTATTACTCTGAGTTACCGTCGGTATATGTGAACTGACGCTCCGTGGTAACAAAATAATCTGCCTTCCTTGCTTCGAGTTCTCCATACAGGTACGCGTTTCGTACGTCGAGTCCCTCAATATGCCAACCTTCTAACGCGGCGAGCGCGAGCATCAGGCGGACGGACTCGAAGCGTACTACAGGTGAGAATAGTTTGTCAAAATCTATTCCTTCCTGCTGGGAGAACCCTTTAACGACTAATCGGCCTTTCTTACGACCGTCAGTCTTTTTATCAAAGACCCAGCGGTTCCGTAGAACGCGCGCGCCTTTAGGCCGGTTAACCAGCTCGAAGACGTTGCGGCGTCGAAGGGCCTCAAGTTCCTCTTCGCACGCACGCTTCCATTCCTTCTGCTCGTCCGGTGGAAGACGAGAAATATCTTTGTACGTCCATTCGCGAACGTTTTCACTAGGGCGACTCTCCTTAACTGGTGGTATCGCTTTCATAAGCAGATAGTTAAGTAGTCCTACTCCCCCTTCCCGGCATAGTTTTGCCAGTTCCGCTACCTCTCTAGATACATGCAAGGCGCTATCTACTTCAGCAGAAGATTCGCCGGAGCCAGAATCATCGTCCTCGTCGTCATCATCGTCCTCGGAATCCTCCTCTTCGTCTTCTTCGTCCTCAGAGGCTATTTCTTCGTCCTCAGAGTCCGAGGCATGGTCTCGAGAAGGTGAGTTCTCGTTTGACGACCCTGCGAGACCTCCAACCTGCTCGTCTTCACGAGTTCGGTCCTGAGTGTCTTCGCGCGAAGGATCCGGGACAGATATCTCATTGTCCGACGGGGATGATTCTCTTTGCATGGAGCTAGAGGGCTCTTCCCGGACGCTCCCTGTAGGTGAGTCTCGTCGTTCCGGAATTATCTCTGCTGAACTATGTCCGGGAACGTCGTCAGCAGGTGAGTGTGGACGATCTTGGGAGCGACCCGAAGATTCACCCACCATCTCATTCCAGGTACGTTGCCGTTCCACCTTTTTGAACAGCTCTACAGGGTGCTCTTGCCCGTAGACATTATCCGGTCTTGCGGGAACTTTCCGCGCGCGTCCCGATCGCCGCAGGGGTGCGGGTTCTTCGACCGGAGGGACGGGCGGCGGGCTAGGGGCGCGCGCCGGAGGCTGCGCAGGAGCAATACGTTGCGCCTTTCCCTGCCCCTTTGTAGGAAGTGTTTGGGGAGCGCGACGAGGCTCTTCATCGTCGTCTAACCCCGAAGGAACGTCTGGTACGTTATCCGGCAGTCTATTAAGAAGACGCTTCTGATTATTAGCACGCTTTGGAAATAGCGATTCGTCGAATAGCGCGTGCGCGGACGTATACAGAACATTGTTAGGTAGACGCATAAATATATTTCCATGTTCTCCTGGCGCGACGCCGAGGTAGATCATTAGTTCAGACTTCGGCGCGAGCTTGTTCTTTCGCGTTTCTGGGGGAATATGTACGTACGCGCCACAGCCAAAAACTCGTAAGTGGTTAATGGAGGGCGGCTCGCCATAGAGCATCTCGTAGGGGGTCTTCCAATTAAGACGCTTCATCGGCGTACGATTGTACACATGTACCGCGTGTAGTACAGCGAATTCCCACCAAGAATCCGGAAGTCCTGCGTCGACGCGCATGGATTCTGCTTTGTCCATCAGCGTGCGCATGAATCGCTCCGCGCGACCGTTCTGCTGAGGCGTATGCGGCGCGCTTTGAAGAATTTTAATCCCGCGTTCATTGAGCATGTTGTCAAACGCGTCGGATTTATATTCTCCCCCTGCGTCGGACATCCACTTCTGGATGGAGGTATCATGCTGATTTTCTACGTATGCTAAGAACTGGCGCGTGTTAGGCAGCGCGGCGTTCTTCTTGCGCATGCACTTGAGCCACGCGTGCGATGTATGATCGTCGAAATATATTATGGCATACTTGTGCTTATGATACGACTCCACAGGGAAGGATTTAAGGTCCGAATGGATTATTTGGAAGGGGCGCGTTGCGCGCGCCGCGTTCGCGGGGAACGGGCGCAGTGGCATCTTGCCTTCAGCGCATCCCCTGCAAATGGGGTCGTCGCGCGGGAAATTTATGGAAGGGAAATTTATTGTATGGTCCCTAGCGTGCTTTAACACGTCGCGCGAAGGGTGCGCGAACCTTCTATGCATTGTATCGTAGTCTACATGAACTACGGTTGCGTGCGCACTGAGCGCTTCCGCTGCGTCAGCAGATTTGACACAGAAGATCGTATCGTTCTGCTCGCGCGGGTAGAAGGTAAGAAATAATTTACCGCTCGGTTGGTAGAGCGAAATGGAGGATGCAGACCCCCGAACGGTTAGACCGTCACGCAAAAATTCTCCCATTGAGAGGAGACGCGAGGTGAGTTCCGGCATGTAATAGACAGGCGCGATGCGCACGGCTGCGCGCGCGCCGTCTTGCGCGGTCTCGCAGTGCAAAATTACGGTTCCACTCCCTTCAGCGGCGCTATGACCGTTTGCCGTGGACACGATAATTTCCTCGTTGAGAGGATAATATTCTACGAAGTCCGCGAGCGAATTAGTGAAGTGTAGCGACGCGCCTGAGTCGAGTAACCAAGTCGCGCTTGATGAAGACTTAATATTCGATCGCGCGCGCACACCAGCAAGTGCAGACACATCACAAACATATATTGACTCGTTCACATTTACAGCAGCATCGTCAACTAATTCTACAGGACGAGCGCGAAGTGAAAAATGATTGGGAGTCAGCAGGAATGTGTCATCACGTGAGGAAGGCACTTGCCAGGCGTCGCCCAATCCGGCGAGGGCAGCGATCTCGCGATCAAAGTCTTGAGCGTCATCGTCATCTCCGAGAGAGACGGAGTCCTCGTCCTCGGTGATCGGCTCGAGGTCCGGCAAATCGTCGTACATGTCGTCATCCGGGGAGTACTCGCCAACCTCGGAGTCCGCGGCATCGCTGATGCGGTCCGCGAGGGAAGTGCGGGAGCGCTTGGACACGCGCGACTCGTTGTCGGAGTCGTCGTCGTCGATCGCGGGCTCGCGAGGGGTGGTGAAGGCGTCGCGCGACGCGCGCTCGGGCGCGAACGTGTTGTCCTTGGCGTTCTCGGTCGCAGCGATCACGTCCTCGAGGGCGCGAAGGCGTTCGAAGGTCACAGGGACGCCGAGATCGCGCGCGAGGGCGAAGCTCTTCTTGAAGCGCGGGTACTTGTTCTCACCGCGCGGGATGACGATCGGCTTGCGCATGAGGGCGCGAGGATCGATGGCGCTGGCCGGAAGGTCGGTCTTGGGAGGTGTGTCGATGGACGCCATCGCGGCGAAGTGCGCGTGCGCGCGCTGACCCGGTTTGGAGAAGTTCTTCCCACCACGACCGCCGCGAGGCTTGAAGCGGCCGCGGTTCGCGCTGCTGCCGCCGTGGGGGCGCTGCTGCGAATGGAAGGTAGGGTCAGGCTGCTTGCGCTTGATAGCGGAAAGCTTGTGCGCGGCGCCCGAGGGGGCGGAGCGACGAGTGTCGCGTTGCTCCCAGTGGACGATAATCGCGCGCCGGATGTCGTCGAACTTTACCTCCTCCGGTTTCTCCTTCTGGTAGAACGTCTGCACGATGTACTCCATCGAGGGCGGGAGCTTCGTGAGGAGAAGCATCGCGCGGACGAACTCCGGAACGTCGACCTTCTGAGCCTTAAGCTTGTCGAAGCGCGAGATGATCTCGTTGATAGCGGGCGCGGGGTGCGCGTGAGCTGGGATCGACGTCGCGAGCGCGGCCTTGAAATGGGAGTAGATGACCGGGAGACCGGGCTTCCCGTACTCGGCTTTGAGAAGGTCCCACATCTCCTTTGCGGTGTTCTTGGGACGGATCTTGTCAGCGATCGACGGGGTGACGCGCAGGCGAATGTTTCCCATCGCGCGCAGGTTAGCCTCGTCCCACGCGCTCCTCGCAGCGTCGCCGGTGGCGGGCTGGGAGGTGGTGAGGACGGAGCCTTGACCCTGCGAGTTCAGGTACGCTTCCGCGAGCGGCTCCCACACGTCGAAGTTGCTGCCGTCGAGAACGGGCACGAGTTGGGTGAGCGCGTTGGACATCGCGAGATGGGGTTTGGATTTGGTAGTGATCTGGTAGATAAGTGCGGTCAGCACACGGTCAGGTACGACGCGCGAGCACAAAGAGAAATTGTAACCCAGCGCGTTCAATGCACGAGCATGACGTCGCCGTTGAGGGTTGCAGCGAGCCATAGGCATCGCACGTCGCCGAGCAGCAACCCGTGAGGGCGCGCATCAGGCGGGCAGGTATCCGCGGGTCGCGCGCGATGAGCGCGCGGTCGCAGCCGTTGAGGCGCGTATCCCGGGCGAGCACCAGGGCTCATAACCTGTCGAGCAACATAGTGCGTGCAGCGAGAGCAACGCTACCCACCTGGTAGGTCGAGTGCGAGCTGTAGGCAGGCTGGTAGAGGCTAGAAAAGACTCTATGTATTCTGTACGAGTAGCTACGCCTTATATACATGTTGAGAGAGCATATGACATCATAGAGAATGGAATGCGAACGAAACATATGGAATGAAGTAGGTACGAGAGGTACATACACGAGGCGGACGCACCACAGGCTTAGTGATGCGTCCTGGCGTTGAGTATAGGAAGCACGAGCCGAGGCTCGTGACCGCGTCCGAGCCCGTGACCGCGTAGGCGCTCATTGGGCTCGGGCGAATCTATCCGATTCGACACTACCTCTCGGACCCATTCCCGCAGCACAGGAACAAACTAATATCGGTGATGCCACGCCGGGAGGAGACAGTGCGAGAACCACACTCCTCATCACGTCGCACGCACTCACCTTCAGCCCAGCCGCACACATAATGGCACCCGTCTACCAGCAAGAACCCCACCCTCAGCTTCTACCTGTGGACGACGGTACGCGTAATTCGACCCTTATCGCGTGCGACTGGCTCACATTCTGCCCAGACGCGCATATGGCACCTGTCAACCTGGAACTCGCAACCCATCAGCCCGCCCCCGACGATCGAGACAACGCCATACCAGAGCCAGACCCCGAGATACCTAGTACGAGCGTTTGGCTACTCGTCGCGTCGTCGGACTCACCCAAAATACAGCTCCAGCCGCTTATCTCTCTGATCGTTTTGCGTCGCAAAGAGAAACTTTCACCACATTGGCGGTGACTCCTCAGGTCTACGGGACCGCCTACACCGCCATCAAATTCGTTTTGACCATGAAGACAGTCCTCGACGACCTCGGACTGACGCTCGCCAGGCAGGATGGCTGGTCGAAGGAGTTTGCCCTGCCCAGCGGTCCGACCGTTGCGGTCTCGATCGAGGACGTTCTGCAGTGGGCTCGTCCCAATTTCCGAATGGGCTCATACCGCAACTACCGCACGTTCACCAAGGCCGTGGTTGGTGTGCAGCTGTTGCTTAAGCAGGTTATCCGGGGGAACGACTTGGGAACGCAGGCATCCTCCGCTCCCAGCCTAGATCCCACGTATGACCTCCTCACTACGCTTCTCCAGCCGGACCTCCCTTCCCTTTCCAGCATACCGCTTGATGCACCGTTATCCACACGCAGCGCCGTTACCGCCACCATGAAAAAAGTGCTCGACGATATCGCATCTGCATGCCAGACGTATGGTGTGGACATGGACGTGGCTCGCGCCTTGACCCCTATGATATAACCATTCCGTAGGAGTAGTATACTACCTTGCCAAATATGATATATTCACGAGCGCTGCTCAGTTGTACGCACCGCTCGGAAACCTGTCTAATTTCACAGCAACAGCTGTGTACGCGAGGGGCAAGCACGCGCGCGTCGCGACTCGCGAGGTTCCCGGTATGACAAGCGCGCTCCGCTGGGGAGCTTTCGCTGGGCCTCGGGTGGCGCTCTCTGCCCCCTGCCCCTAAGCCCCTGTGAGGTTGCACGCGCGTGACTGTTCTCCCCCAGAATATGTCTGGGCTGGCTGCTCGCGCAGCCGAGGCACGGCGCGCGACACCCTCAACACCACGCGCGCCGCGATAAGTATCCTCGCGAGACTGGCGCCCGTCGCGCACGCGCCCGTCTCGTCGACCCAGCCGCAGGATGCCCGCCCCCTTGCGCGTCCGCTCGCTCGCCCGCCTGAGAACACACATACGTCCGCGCGCTGGGTGCGCTCTGTATATTAGCACATCATTCTACGTCTAACACGGTATTACGAGCTATTTGTGGGCTGAAGCACGCTTGATGAAGCTCGGAATCGCGGCTCCCAGCCTCCCAATGAGCCTGGCACCATCCGGGGGGAAGTTGTCGTAAAACAGGTTGACACCGGAGGTGCGCTCGACTTCGTTGATGAAGAGCTCGAAGCGATGTTTGGCGACTTTCACCACGCTCGCATCTAATCTCGCAAACAATTCCATCCCAGTGGGACCTCCAAGGTCTTCCTTCGCGAGGTCCACCAGCGCACTGTACTGTTTGGTTATAAAGCGCGTGAACTCAGCCAATCCTTCGGCTTGTCGGTCACCGATCCAGTCGCCGATCCACTCTGTATTGGCGAACTTCTTGCCGGCAAGCTGCCCGGCCGCGCTCATTTCTCTACATCCACGTTTCATATGAGTCATACGCGGAGACATTCTATCGGACAACGTACCCCCATTTGGCCGTGGTGTACATCCCTTGGACAATTTCCATTTCGCTTCCACCTTCCTCATTCGGGACCGTCTTGATGATATGCACCAGACGGCCATCCACAAAATATGACCGGAATTCCCCGATGCTGGAATCTCTAAGGCCCGCGATGAAGGGCTGTTTGAACCAATTGTCGTCGTAGGGAGCGTAACGGCTCCGGAGCGCGTCCCAAGTTGGTGGATACTCGTCGCTTCCGGGTAGGTACACCCGCTCTCCATACGAGCTATACGCCCGCTTGAAGACTTCCCCTGAATTCTTTGCGCGCGTACTTGGCCGATGCGGCACTGTCCGAGGCCTGATCGTCTGCGTGCCGTATGCTGCTGCCAGGTCCAAGTGGTGAATGAGAATCTTCTTGTTGCCGAACAACATCATCTCCCGAGGGTTGGGCCATACGAGTGTCGTGTGCATGAGGTCGTCCATACGCCTGCAATATAGCTCCAGATCTCTGGGAGCATCCAGCTTATATTCTGGTTGTCTACCGACCTGTGTAAGCTTTGTCCTGTGAACTTTGAGCCGCGACATACCTATAGTCTCCTGTGAAATCCGCTCCTCCAATCACCATGTCCGCCATTCGTAGACAAGCCCAAACCTCGGGGTGAGCGTCCTCCCCTTCCAAAAGCGCTGCCAGGAAGTTTTCGTAGTCCATCACCTTGACGATGTAGTCTCGCTGCGAGCGCATCCAGACTGGTAGAACGAGCTGTTGTGTGTCAGCTCCACATTTTCTCCAAACCTTCATACAGTACGACTTACCCACTCGGAAATATCCACATTGACTACTTCTTGCGTATCGTAGATATCTCTCTGACTATCTTCCTCGAGGAACACGCCATGCGGGCACTCCCTCTTGAGCTCAATGTATGCACCCATAGACATGGGCACCGTGGTCCACCAGCAGCAACGGTCCTCTCCAGAATGATGACGACCTGACTTCGCGTCTAGATGCGTATTGTCCTGCAAAGCCGGGTCAGCAATGAACAGAATTTGCCATTGCTCCGGGTCACTGTGGCAAGTAGACCCCGGGCTATCGGGGGGGGGAACGCCGCCAGAGTCAGAGGCCGTGGGCGACAACGCGCTTATCAGAGTTGCGCTCGTCGCGGCGTTTGACGATGCGTGCGTTGCTTCAAAGGCTATTGGACCGCACAGGGGCGGGGGGGATGGCATGGACGTTTCGCTGTCTTGCGTAATAGGGGAGAGCCTGGGCGACATGGACATGGGCACGTCAGTCGCGCATGCGGATGCGTCCCTCCCAACCGCGCGGTCAGTGCTCGCGAAGTCCGTGCTCGCGAAGTCCGTGCTAGCGAAGTCTGGGCTCGCAAAATCCGAAGAGCCAACATGCGCGAGATATGTAGGAGAGAGACGGCGAGTGCGAGTGCGGTCCCCAAACGCTGTGGTGGTGCGGAACAACATGGGCCCACTAATGGGCGGGGGGGAAGGCATGCCACTCAAGTCGCAAGCCGTCTCCTTACTGACGAGCGTCGTCCACGGAGTGTACCCGGGTCTCGCGGCGCTCTCCCCCGCGATGGTCAACTGCTTGTCCCCTTGCGTGTGTGCCAGACTCGCGCTTGTCGTACCCCTGGTGGCCTTTTCTCGTGTCGGCGATGGGCTGACCCGTCTCAGCATTATGGGGCGCGAAAGCGGCGGGGGAGAGAGAAGCTGTTCTGCGTGCGGGCTTTGTGGGATACTCGTAAGAGTAGCTGTCAAGTTGCGCTCGTCTCCCTCTCGCGCGCCAGCTATAACTCCCGCGTCTCGCACTTCCTCGTCCAGCACATGGATCCCTGCCACGGTGTCCGCGTCTGTGAGCACGGTCGACCTAGTCATTGATTCTTGATTCACTGGTGGGGTGGCACGGTGGGAAATAGGCCGCGGCGACGTCGGCCTGTCCGCGGGCCTGGCCTGTGCCAATGCTGAAACGCAGTCGCTTGGAGGCTGGGCAACTGCGGATAGTGAGGCCTCTGGTCGTATACTATGACTCATGAGCGCAATTCCCTCTCATAACACCCATAATTACTCACGTGTTTCCTGGTGCCAGTGCACCCGGGGCGGCCCTCTGTCCAGAAGGTCTCAACTCAGCAGAGACACCGGCACGAAGTGCAGGCCGATATACGGCGCGAGGGAAGGAGTGTGCTGCGAGGCGACCTTTGGGGAATTGGCGCGGTCGATCAGCTCGTTTAGGCGGCTCGTTCACCGTCTCCGCCGACAGATAGGTACACAAGGCAGCGTCGACAACAGTGACCTCATTTGGGTGCAGGTAGAGCGCCTCCACCCCGTCAAAGGCTTCATAATATCGTTGCCGCCAGCTCCCTGTAGCAGTCTTCGCTCGCACCCATCCTAGAGAGCTCGACGTCATTCCTAGAACGACGTCATCGTTCTCGTGCCCTATGAGAGGGTGTCTCAGGGTCCCAACTACAGCGTCCATGGGCTGCTGTTGCCAGCCTTCCAAGGACTTGACATAGACCTCGGCCGAGAGTGATGTCGGGGAATCTTCGCGAATGCGTATCCGGGGGACACTATCGCCTCGTGTCGCAATATCATCGCAATTTTCGACACGTATCCACACGTCTCCTACGGCACCGTGTTCTGGTGGCGGGTGCTGGTCTCGAGCTAAAAGATACAAATGCCATATTCCTCGGCCGGTCTCCCCGTCCGCTGAGGATGATCTTCTATCTTCACGATGGCTGAGCTGTGCTGGGATTTCGCTGGTTTTGAAGTGAATCCAGTATGCGGTCAGGGCTTCTTGCGTTTCAAACCAATTCTTTTCCTCTGATGCGGCATACATTGATTAGTGTGCTAGTGTGAGCAGGAGACCCTTCAGCAAACCTTCGGCTGCTACAGGCCATGTAGGTCCAAGAAGCTTCATTTCCTAGCCGTGATGTAGGGCGAGTGTGCTGCTAATATCTGTCTGACTGAGCGTGCGGCGTTGAGCAAAGGCGAAGCCCTGTGGTCGCATTCACTCTCTCGAAACGCGAGGCAGACACATGTTTTCCTCGTGCATTTCGAAGTGTACGTGTGCCACTCCAACCAGCCTTTTCATTTCGGCAGCCAGACCATTGATTGCTGCAAACGCGTGTCAGTGGGAGATTGTCCAAATCCGGAAATCGGCCCGGTGACGCAGCAGCGCGTGCCGCCGGTTATGACGAGCGCCGTATCCCCGACGTGGCAAGCGCCCTTTCCCCGACGTGGCAAGCGCTAAGGCTGAGCACGGGTCCGGATCTATGTCCGGTTCAACCCGTTTCGACCCGCACCCGTGACCCGTGGGTCACGATCCGTCCGGGTCAGGTCACCTGCTGACTGGGTCAGCCTCGGATCCAGGTCACACCCTCACCATGTGCAGGAACCGTGACAGGTTAATACTCCAATATATGGTTATGGCAGAGGGAATCTCATGCCAATCACATTCCCATGAGTCACGCCCAAGTTGTGGCCCCCTTCGACTCATTGCTGGTCCACCTTGCTCGCAGGATACTTGTCACATTCTACCTTATTGAGTATGTCACATAGCGCTTTCACACTGTCACGGTTACATTTCGAGGGTGTCAGTCGGTTGGCACACCAAGTCTTTCAATAGCGAAGTCGGGTCTCAGGAATGTATACGTATTATAGCAGCATTGAGAAACAATTCTATAGATTGTGATAGCAAACATAAAGGCGGTATCTATTCGTCACTATCCGACTCATACCAGTCCTCGTCACTCGACTCGGAAGCGACCGTCTTGAGGGATGGCATTGACCCGTCGGACAGGTACTCCCAATCATCAAGATCATCGACGGGATCGCAGCCATGCTCAGCCGCTGACCTAACACGCTCAACAGCTGCGCTGTATTCCATCTGAGTCCCGGTACCGTCCGCAAGACGACTACGATAAATAGCTTCAAGGCGGTGCACAATGCAATCGCGCGCGATGCCAACGGCGACGGGAGAGTGCGCGTTATCGGCTACGAACGCGCGTAAACCAGCTACGTCAGCCGCACTGGTACTCGGCGGCGCGCCACCACCCCCAGCGGTGGGAGTGCGCGGGGTGTCCGTGCGCGGGGTGTCCATGCGCGGAGTGTCGTCGAGGTCGTCGAGGTCGTCGGCCGAGTTGACAGTGGCGGCGGGCCTGTTACTGGTGTCGACTGCGGCGGCCACACGGAGCAAGTCGTTGACCAGCTTCTTCGAGGGTGCGAAGGCGTTGCGGCGGGCCTGAAACACGAAATGCTGGGGGAAGGTGGGTATGGCGTGGCCCGCGCTCGGAGGCGCATCGCGACAGCAGGGGCGCAGGGGGTCTCCGGGCTGCTGACTATCTGGGACGCACGCGGGGGGGATGTCTTCAGCCGAAAAAACACTCTGAAAGCATATCAATGTTCGCGTGGGAGCAAGCGCAAAGTAGGATGTAGACGTACAGCAGGAAGGGCGCCGTAAGCGACTTCAGAGAGCCATTCCGCGAGCTGCCCGTCGGCGCGCTCGTACGGACCGCACGACATTGCGAGCACGACAAGCTCACCCACGACGCTGTAGTACCCGTCAATGTCGACGTCGTCGCGAGCCTGGCTGTACGCCCGGAGAGTAAGCAAGAGATGGATAACCATCTCCCGCTGCTCGTCGTTGATGCCCGTTCGAGTGACGTCGGGCCCTTGGATGGCGGCAATCCACTTGTTGCAGGTCGTCTCGTTCAGACTGTCAGGGCCCATGGTCGGCAGTGACGTACGCTCAAGTCAATGAGATAAAACTCGATCAACTATTTGCCTGAGGGAATCGGACTAGACTCAAAGTCAGATGAGCTTCCTCAGTTGTTCGATGACGATGATGAAGTCTCTACCTCTGAGTAGCAGGGGATAGAAGGGATAGTACGAGGACTAGAGTGGATACGAGCGTTAGAAGTACTACACTTGAGCACTTGCTTACGAGGGGGACGTTACGTACTAGGGTACCGCCGGTTGCAGTACGCTAGGGAGTTTCTCACACAGCTCACGTTTGAGGGGAAAGAACGTTCTCATTCTCCCTGCTCAGAGGCAGGGCTTTATATACTATGAGGTACGGGAACTATTCTAACAGATGCAAACATAGGAGTGCCATTGTTCTGACGAAGGACAATGGAGCATTGGACAATAGCATGTGTAGGACAATGAGAGTATAGGGACAATGGCATAACGACGGACAATAACGTAGTAGACAATAGTCCATAGGGGACAATAGACGTACTGCATAATGAGGAATGAGAACAATAGACGTAGAGCATAATAGAGCATAAGGACAATAGCTAGGGGCGTAGAGGACAAACAGAGGATGAAACTATAGTACAAATAGACGAGATAATCAGTCTGTCTTACAAATCGATCGCCTGGTCTGCTATGTCAGATTCCTCCGTCCCTTCGTCCCCTTCGTTGCTTGACGCATCGTCGCTTTCATCACTCAGCACATCCGGCGTCATGGGCTCCGGCGATGCCACTAAGGCACGGTTGCTGAGCGTCGTAGGGGTATCGTCGTTGGTGGGTGGGGTGACCAGGTCGCGCAGTACGGTCTGCGGTAGGTTCGAGATGACTCTGCATGAAATGTATTCAATCATACTTGCGGTATGACAGCAGCAGCAGCTAGAGCACAATCCGTGAGCGAATGAAGAAGAGAGAATACAAAGGGATTGCGCTCACCGTAAAAGACGCGTTGGGGCCGTCAATTGTGAGGACAACAAAAACGAGCCGGGTACCGTCGCGGTCCAGCCAGTCGTCCGTGCGAAGGTAGAGGTTCGCAAACCCTTCATCGTACTCGCCAGCGGGCGGCGGAGGAAGAGGGCGCGGGGAAGGGTGATAGTTAGAGTTCATTCTCTGGTGGGCGAAGGGATCGGCGCGAGCGAGGGGCTGCGGCGGAGAAGGGAATTAGACATTTGGTGGCAAAGGATGTAGTACATGAGGGGACGGCGTACTCACATGTTCGGCGTTCGGGTTCCGTGTCCACCCAGTCGTACGTTCCGTCGCATTCCTGGAACGGTCCTGAGAGCCCACCTGACCGCGCAAAATTGTTCAGGACTCGCCTCCATCTGGGACATGTCGTTTCCGCGGGTATCGGGGCGGCCGACAGTCGAATTTCCTCGTCACCAAGGGTCTAAGACCCTGGGGGAAATGGCGCGTCGCGGCGTAGCGGGGTTACTTGGGATTGAGGAGGATCAATGAGGAGACTTACTAGATACGCGGTTGATAAACTTTTCAGCCGGACGCGAGATCCTGAACCAGCTGTCGGTTGCACGCGGTTAGCTGCTGTATATCACACGCGGCGTAGCACGTACCGCACCATGCAACCCATTTGGTAACTCTTGTGTTGCCGTTCCTTGCATCTTGCACGCGGGGCTGCAGTAGAAAGGACAGAATGAGTGATGTTCAACGAAAAGAGGATCGGGCACACGACGCGCCAGAGGCCGTCACGTGACGATCTAGCGGGTCCGTGCGTTGCGTGGGACGTTGACTGTGGCAATTTGACGCCCGTGTCCTGTGGCGGCTTTCGAGTCGTCCTCCAGCCTCGCTTTCGCCTCACCCCACTCCGGTTGCATGAACAACTCACCCGAGCGCCGAGCGGTCAAGGTGAGGTATTTGGTGGTTAGATCCTTTGCCCACGCTGATGCGCCGTATTTGTTGTTAGATCTACCTTCGCTAAGCGACTCAGACTAGTACTCGGGCGGCCGCCGTCATCCGGTCGATCCGAGAGCCCGACACCAACCCGACCCCGACAGCAACTTGAGCCGGCCCCGCGACTGCGGTGAAACGGCTAGTAGGATGCGGTCGGACTCATGCTACTCGCCGCTCCTTATCGCCCCCAATTTTTTTGGTCGCTAGCGAGAGGTACGTCGGCAGTATGGTCATGGCGGACTTGTGCACTGACACAGGTACTCACGTCCAGGTGACTCTCGGTATCCGTGGATATCCGTGATCTCCTCGCGTCGCTCAGTCGCCACGATCCTGGGCCCCAACCCCAACGCTTGCCGGTGAGTTTTCCCGCAACGTCGACCCTGCAAGTCTCACTAATTTTTGCGGAACGGCTCCCCTCGAAACAGGGTCGATGTTCAACTTGAGTTCCGCTACCAGCCCGGGATGGCTGGGCTCATCCATGCGATCGACTCGAAGAACGATGACGCGGCCTCCGAGTCGTGACGAATGACCGAGCCGGCAAGCCGTTCACTGGCACGGGCGCACTGCCCTGCGTCGAGACTTAGGAAATTTCGCGCAAGGCTCAAGCTCCAAGTCCAAGGGCTCCAACCTGGTCGCGGGCCCGATCATGTTCGCGTATATATACCCTCGAGAGGTGCAGTGACAGGTACGTATCGAGCTCCTACCCTCGTACATCTCATCTCAGTCGTCCGCATCTCTAGCTCTCCTCCAATGTCCTCCTCGCAGTCTTCCAGTACATCTAAGCGTGCGCGCGCGCGCTCCGTCAGCGACGGCAGCACGACTGCAAAGCGCAACCGCCGTACCAACGTCGACTCCGACTCCGACGTCGAGGTTGACGACGAGCCACAGCTTAACGAGCACGGCCCTGACGGCAACAGCGAGGACGAGGCTCCCGCCGACCCGGTGCAAGCCGTCGCCAAACGGGCCCGGTCTGCAGCCCGTACGCGTCCAACCGCCGCGCAAAAGCGCGCTCGTTTCCTTGAGAAGTATAGCGGGAAGTCTCCCGAGGAAGTTCTTGGTGAGTCGTACGCAGCTGTACAATGTAACTCAGTCTTGACTCATTCGCCCTAGATGCTTTGTCCAAGACCTGGCGCTCAAAGGTCTATACGCACTTCCTCGCTCCCGAGATTGTGCTTGGCAAGGATGATGCCGTCATCCATCGTTTCCGGTGCAAGGAGTAAGTGAAATTATACTTACTTTTCTTTCTCAACGGCTGATATGTGTGCCGCATGCAGTTACCCATCCAAGTTCGTTGACCGCGCGGATTACGAAGACTCGACCGGCAACCTCGGGCGCCACCAGAAGACCTGCGAGCCGGCCGACTCGGCTGAAGTGCAGCTCATCGAATCGTTCGCGTCGGGCGTCACGTACACACCCGCGCGGCTGCGTTATCTCATCGCGCTGTGGTGTGCGCGCCGCCATCGCCCCTTCGCCATCGTCGACGACCCCGAACTCCAACAGATTATGGTGATGCTCTACTCGAAAGTCAAGATTCCTTCGCGCCATACAGTTTCGCGCGACATTCAGTCCATTCTGGAGTTCTCCAAGGCGCGCGTGATTACTATGTTCCAGGTAACGCATTTCATCCTTCTCGTCGCGGTGTGCGGACTGACAGATGTTCACGTCCGCGTAGGAATACCCCGGGCGCGTTCACCTCTGCGTGGACGGCTGGACAAGCCCAAACGTGTTCTCCTTCCTCGGGATTACCGCACACTGGTTCGACGGTAGCCAGCTTCAGCATATCATCCTCGACTTCGTTAGGTATGTCGAAAACTCTCTCGTATGTGTAGCACTACTAACTTCCGCTTTTTGTGCAGACTCAAAGGTTCTCACACCGGAAAATATCTCGCTACCGAGCTTGTCGAGTCACTCAAGGAGTACGGCCTCGAAAAGAAGGTATGTACATACGCTGCGTGTTCTAGAGGCCTTGCGCTCATTCCTCACACAGATTCTTGGCGTCACCAGTGACAACGCTGACAGTAACGATGTGATGATGAAGGAACTTCACGTTCTCGTGCCCGAGATACGTGGGATGGAGGCACGTGTGCGTTGCTTCGGCCACGTCTTGAATCTCGTCGTCAAGGTATGATCTCCTTATGTTCATCTAGTACCGCGTATCACTGACATTCGTCCACCCTCCAGGCAATTTTGTCGCGTTTCGCTCCCAAGAAGAAGTCTAAGACGTCCGCGGATGCTGCCGAGGACGAAGCAGCCGCCGCAGAGGAAGGCGTAGACGAGGGCTCCGATATGAACGCGCGCGAGCGCGCTCAGACCGCGCGCGAGCTCGCGGAGCTCGCAGATGGCCGCCTTGAGGGAGAAGGTGACAACGACGATGACGACGACGACGATGTTGACGTCGATCGTGAGGCGGCGGACGCTGCCCTCATCGCCGCTCTCGCTGCGGAGGAGGACGACGACATGGACGCGGCGGTCCCCATGACACAGGAAGACATCAAGATCGGGTTGCTTGCCTCGGAGAAGGTACGTACCGCAGTCATCTGCATGTGCTCGCACTTACGTTTTTTGCAGATTATGCGCCTTTCCACGAAGGTCTGGCATAGCCCCCAGGTCCGCGAAGAGCTCGCGCAACTTGCGGGGGACGCCGATCTTAACTCCGAAACGCTTGTGCGTGCCGTGAGGACCCGTTGGAACACAGTCACAGAGGTCCTCGAGCGCGCTCTTGACATGCGTGTGGTCCTCACGGAGTTATGCAAGAACCCGCGCTTCAACAAGACGAAGGACCGCGGGCTGCGTCTTCGACGCTTCCTTCTGAGCGATGAGGAGTGGCAAGTTGTCGAGGAGCTGCACCGTCTGCTCGATGTATAGTAACGCTTTTGCACACGCACTCCGTAGTCTAATATAAGTACTTTCCAGCCATTTCTCTTCGCCACGAAGGCAGTCTCGGCCAGCTCTCGCGCCCTCGTCCACGATGTCATCCCTTACATGGATGTCCTCACGCGCCACGTCGATGAATTCCGCCGGGATGAATCTCTTAGTCCCATGGTCCGTGATGCAGCAAAACGCGGCCGCAAGATACTCGACAAGTATTATTCGCGTACGGATGAAACCGTTATCTTTCGCGTTGCTATGGGTATGTACCTCGCTAAGTACCTCCCTTGTTGCGCAATCACGACTGAATGTATTATTAGTGTTGCATCCGGGGCTCAAGACTCAATACTTCCGCGATCAAGAATGGCCCGAGGAGTGGATTGACGAGGCTCTGCGCCTCGTGCGCGAGACCTGGTCCTCGCACTACAAGCCCGCCATCCCGCCCGCACCTCGCGAGCCCCGTCAGCACCCTGTGCCGAAGCGCAAGAACGGCCCTGGGACCGGCCGCATGAGTGCGCAGGCCAGCACGAACGCTGTACGTTCCTTTTCCTGTGTATTGCATTACTCCCGCTAACTGTGCTTCGACTTCCTTCCTGCAGGCGACACGCGCACTCTTCGAGAGCTTGTCACGCGCTCATCGTGCTGCAGCGGCCTTCGACGCCTTGGAAGCTTACCTGGGCGCGCCCCCAGTGCCAAACATCAAGGACCCATTGGCATATTGGAGTGCGTTCCTCGCGAGCGAGACCGACGGTGCACTCGCTCGCATGGCGCTTGATTTTCTTTCGGTCCCTGGTACGTCCTGACACGGCTCATACAGCGCGCGCGTTCATCTAACTTGTTTCGTATCGTATAGCAACGTCCGTCGAAGCCGAGCACGCGTTCTCGCGTGGCCGCCTCACCGTTTCGCGGCTGCGTCACTCTCTGAGTGACGCCTCGGTTCGCGCAAGCACACTTCTCGGCTCCTGGGCCTCCATCCCAGCACTTGTACCGGAGACCGACGTAGTGAACCTGATCCGTGACTTGAGTGATCGACACCGCGCTGCGAAAGGAAAAGCGAAGGATAATGGTGATGTTATTGATGTTGATGCAGAGGTTTCGGAGGACAGTGACCATTAGTACGGCTAGTTTCTCTTGGACGTCTCGCAGGGCGGTTCCACTGTAACTTGTTACTTTACTCATGAGTGATCATACACACGTAATACAAATGGTTTCAAGTCTTCCTATGTCAGTTGTGTGCCTCTTCTGTCTCGCGAACGGGTCTGCAGCTCAACCTACAGGTCCTCACGGATCTGGATCCCCGGATACGGCTCTCGTCCGGCTCGACCTGCGCAACACGGATCCGGGTCTCCGGATACGGTTCTTTTGCCAGATCCGACCCGCACGGATCCAGGTTAGGGTCTCGAGCATGTCTTAACCTGTAGGTTCGGGTCCGGATGACCCGCAGATCGATCCGTGCTCAGCCTTAGCAAGCGCCCTTTCCCCGACGTGGCATGGCGGTCCGATTCTGACACGTGACAATACCGTTTGCACCCTTTGGTCTCGCTCGCTGCGGCATCAACGTGGCTCAGACTTACTACTGATGAGCGTTCGTTCCAAGTACTTCACTAGAGCGAAAACTCGCCAAACGCGGCGAGATACGCAAACTAGCGCCAGCTCACGGGCTAGGAAGACCTCCCCAGTAGGGCCGAAGTCTGAGACTCCAGGTGAGTGGGCTTGAGCTGCACATATCTTCCGTTCGGGCTTGAGCCTAACTGTGTATGCAGCTGGGAGGAAGCGCAAGCCTGAGGATACGCTTGGGCAGAACAAAGCAAAAAGGCACGCCGCCGAGCGCCCCCTGTCTGCCCTCCCGGAGCCCGAAGGCCTGCACAACTTTGGTGGGTCTCAATCGTTGGTCTTTATACATCCCTTCCATCTCACGCTCTAGTAGTCAATCCTTTCCACCGGATGTCCCCTTGGAAACCCCATGCCGTCCTGGTTGCAGCACATCCTCACTTGGAGAGCTGTCTCAACGTCGGAGACGCCACGTGGGCAGAGGGAGCCTTGCCTTCCGGCCATCCTTGGAAGGCATTCCAAACGCGGGAGTCTCATGAGGCACTCGCCCATGATAACATCAAGGCTCGTGCTTGCCTCAGGGCTATGTTTGGGGATGGTGCGCTTTCTTTTCTCTCTTCCCTGCGTAGCTGAATCAGCGCTCAGATGCATCCGGCACGTCGCCCATGCAACATGGAGGGAAAGCGCGGGATTAGTGTCACTATTTGTAGCATCTCATGATCCGGAAGATGCTACAATGATGAACATACTTGTCGCCTTCATGACCTATGCGTGTAAGCCCGCTTTTCTGAATTACACGCGCCTCTCGTCTGACCGTTGGACCCTCGTGTGCCCTTGGGCGATCCCCCGGGTCCCGTTCTCTCCTAGTCATCGCGCACACCTGCCCTCGTGCGTGGTCTTCTCGCACAAAGTGGGCCTCGCTCCTTTCCATTACTCCCACACGTATTACATCTGTTCGTTCTTGCGCAAAATGTGACCCACCTGGCTTGAGATATCTCTTCGAGTACAACCCGCTGCCCGATCATGATATTACCAAATCCGTCGGCGGCGAGTAAGCCACATGCTGCTTTTGGACTGGAGCCGCGGCCCGGGTTGAGTTTGGCATCCGGCGGCTTGGTAGAGTAGGCAGGGCCTCGACCCCGGGCCGGAGGCGTCCGTTATCAGTGCCTGACGTCCGAGACCATGCGCTTGATTACTGGCCGCGCTCAAATCACCCTCGCGCTCCCAGTCGACAGTCGAGAGTAGGCTTGGGATGAAAAGCAGGGGTAAGGTCCCCGAGCAGTATCATTTGCAGTAGATTTACGCGTTCAATATTATTACATCACACGCCCCTCCAAGCGGTCATTACCCTCATATCTGGCAGTGTACGTCAAGGAACTGAGCACTGGCTTTCTCGATGGCCTGAGACAGCCTTTTCGTGCGACCAAAGTTACCAAGATCTTTCTTCCAGTCCCTCACAGACTTGGGCCGATCCTCGTGCGAGCGTATGCGACTCAGACGCTTTTTGAACCACATTTCGGCGAACGAACACCAGTAACCCACGTCAAGACCGCCGTTCTCCCACACATACACCTTCGGCCACCACGAGACGTCCGATACCTGCTTGTGTGATTCGTCTATCTCCTAATTAGCATATTTTGATACCTGCGCATGCGGATGGCACGTACCGGTGTAGACTTTGTATACCCCGCAAAGTACGTCATATTCGTAGTCGCATAGGTCGTCGGCGTATAGCCAGTCTCCCTGGGCCGACTTGAGTTCCCGACCATGCGTGCAGGCCTCACCCGACGGCCCCTGCGTGACGGCTTCCACAGCATCTGCCCCTAGAAGCTCAACTGCCAAACGCCAGACAATGCCGCCCCTGCAAATGGCGGCCCGGGCCCTGGGCGTGGACAAGACGTCCATAGCCCGAATTTCGTATGCTCGGTAGTCCCATCCGTCCACGCGGAAGCCTGGTTGACGCCAACCGAGGCAGATAGGTCGGGGCGCTTTGGACTCGGGGCGAGGGCATTGTGTGGCAAGGGGCGTCGACGTCATGAGGAAACGCGTGCCACGCCGAGCGAGAAAGAGTACTGCCTCGTTGACGGATTTGATTCCCACACGCCGGCACAGCTCAAGAGCTGTCGCCTCGTTCACCAAGAGACACCACGTATCATCGCGCTCGTTAGTGTTGGTGTACGCCACTTGCACATGTTGGGTGTTATTGAGTACGTAGCGTTTCAACTGGATGCCGGATCGAGCCAGAGCCGGCAGCAAGAACTCCTCGCATGAGGCGTCGAGGTCCCAGATGAGCCCAGGTGCACGCGGAACCTCGGCGTTTTGAAGGAGTGCGCTGATTAGCCCACTGGCGGCGCGGACACAACTGCGCGCGGCGTCGTCGAAGTCCTCCTCCACGCACCCAAAGTGCTTGCGTATGAGTTCCTCGCCGTACTTGTCATATGCGATTCCGGGCGCCCCCTCCACGACGCGCGACACCAAGCCGTAGCGCAATCTCGCCAGATCGGGAAATGCCTCAAAGCAGGGACGATAGGTGTGCCGTTCCTCGTGCGGAGCGTCGACGTCCTCAAACTCGTCATCGTAGAACAGGCGCAGGGAGGATTGGAAGTATGCGGATGGGTTGACGTCTCGTCCAGGAAGCGGTTTGGTCTCTGGTACATCCTCTTCCGCTTCCCATGCGTCCTCCATGACATCGCCGTCAACCCCTACTGTGGGGAAGATGTCCCATTCATCGCGCCAGGCGTCGTAGTGTTTTTCCGCCGTCGTGTGCTCCGCCCATATCTCTCCTATTGCCCGCCGGGATACTGCACAACGGTAGTCTGCGGCAACCCAGTCATCCGGCAAATGGTCTTCCACCTCTCCGGCCTGTGTCCAGATATAGACTGTCGAAGGACGTGTTGGACGCTTCGTCTTCTTCGCCTTCTCTTCGCGGGCGAGGCGTGCTGTTCGCTGTTGGTTTGTCTCATGGGCGAGTCTGCTGCTGTTACTGTTGGTGCGACGCGCCATGAAGTCCAGCCGTGTCTCACCAGGGAGCTGACCGGGCCCGTGCGGCATAGCGCTCCACCTTCCCATGAGGCTCGTGTTGGCACTACTCCCTCCCGCGAAAGCCGCTTGAACCGTGTCCAACCTCCACGGGGGCGCACGATGACCAGTCTCCAGGAGTGGCCAGCCGATCCCTGTGATAGGTTCGTAATCACTCCAGCGGAATCGCAATATAGGGCGAGTTTCAGTCCCCTCCTCCAAAACTCGGGGAACCCATGAGGCCGCGCTCGGTGCATACGGAGTGAGAAAGGGGTAACGTTGGATGACCTTAGTAATGTCGTCCCAGCGAATGTAGACCGGAAGGTTCGCGCGCACCATGCAAGGCACATGGTTCACCCACGTCGTGTGGCCTAGGGGATGGATAAAAGCTCCCGCGCGCAATCCAGGAGTGAGATCGGCGATGATGGATTCACGGAGGGTGTCGATCCACAGGGGAGGAATGTTCTGTCTTGCGAGTAAAGTTACCCAGGACGGTGGCCCTTCCGGTTCTGGCAAATATAGCGCTATCGCCATAGTGCACCGGGCCAGAAGAAGCATGCAGGCATCTCGAGCGCGTGACGCTGCCCAGCGTGCAGCCCCGTGCGTGCGATGACCGACACGATATCCTGTTTCGCGCGGCAGCATCCAGTGTGCGTCAAATGGGATCTTCGCCTCGATGTTATTGGTTTGACTCGAAAAGAGGATATCTGATATGGCGACGAAGGCGTCCTCTAGCTCTATCCACGCTTCGCGAATTGAGGGCACCAAGACATAGCCCCACTCTGTCCGGACGATGGGCAACTCGCTCCCACCGCAGTTGAGACGAGCGAACCAGGCGGATTCCAAACTGTGGCGTTTCAGCATGTATGCCATTTCAGGCGCTTTGTGCCCAGCCCAAAGGGCCTTTCTCATGTCGCGACACACGAGGTTGTTTTCTGGGTCATCGACCAAAATCCCGGGCAACGATTCCACGGGACTCGGATTAATCACAGTATACAATATGTCGTGGTACACGAAATGACGAGCAGGAGTAGACCTGCGTGTAGGAGTTAGGTGAGTGTCACGTTTGAACGGAGACTGAAACGACCTACATCACGCGTCCAAAGAGGCAGCCCTGGTAGGAGAAGTGGACCCACTCGCGTCGCGTGGTTGGGTTCCTGTGATGGCGATCAGTAACGCTCAAAATCTGCTTCGAACACACTGACTTTTGTGAATGTTTGGTCTCTGCTAGTGCGGCCTTGTGGCAACGGAGCCAGCACAACACAGTGTCAGTGGTCGCGCCCCGCGTTACTCGAGGGACGAGGCCGGGGCGTATTCTAGCCGATGCGTACAAAGTTGAGGCGCAGGAGATAGAGACTCAGGAGGCAATCGATGGTAAGGTTGGGAAAGGTCGGTGGATGACGGAAATCCGAGTCGGGTTCCGCACGCCTGTAGAGAACGACCTCTGCCAGGCTGTACGTCACCGATCTGCCAGTGAGGCGTGGTGCCCGAGCTGCAATAGTACCAAGTTGTCAGATATCACTAAGTCTTATAGAGGGGCGCGGACTTACAGAAAAACTGAGGCGCGATGAGATGAAGAAGAGCGTCGACGAGAGTGAGATCCAGGCTGACGGGCAGTCGAACTTCTTGATCGCACAACCGGCCGCTACTTCCGGCGGGACGTGTCACGTGGTAAATGACGTCGCAAGGCCTCGGCGCGGAACCAAAAAGTCGAGCGGCGTTCGGCAAACCCCGCTCCACCTCTCTCCGCCACACGTGAGCCAGCCGTGGTGACTGACGTCACACGCGCGGAACCAAAAAGTCGAGCGGCGTTCGGCAAACCCCGCCTCACTCTCCGCCCCACGTGAGCCCGCCCGAACCGACTGGATTTGGGCTTCCGTCGTCGTCTCCCCCGCTCATGTCGCCTCCCCTGCTTGCCACCACCATCCACCCCCTGGCCGAGCTGAGTTCTTCCCCGTCTCTGTCGTTCTAGGAGCTAGAGAAGCGCCGAAGCACGTAAGTAACCACGTATCTTCTCATGCGCGTTCGGATACTTAGCAGGGACAGGTGAATCTCTCGGCCCCGCCCGGACCACGACCGCCGATGGCCGGATGAGGTAGTTCTCAACGGCCATCGAGCGCGACGAGTACATATTGGCCCCCGACATCTCGACCAGCATGTGGACCACCGCGGAGCTATCTGGGTAAGTCGACGGGCCGGCAATTCAATGAGTACTCCTTAACGCCGCTCAACCGTATCATTATTAGTTGCAGCTCGCGCGGCCACATCGCGGACGACGTCTCTGGGCTCCGTTTAGAACAAAGCATATGTAACGCTTTCAGATCACGTGAGGCAGGGTACATACCATGTAGTCAAAGCCCGGGTGGTAGTACAGCAATACAGTGGAATAGTCGCATCTTCGAATGCGTCGTACATGCGCACGATCTTTACGGGCCGATTGCCGGCGTGCGCGACACAATGCGTAAGGTCTCCAACAGATTGACCGAGTCCTGAAGATATATCATCATGCGCATTGACGATTTCACTCGGAACGCTACACGAGCGAAATGAGAATTCCACACGCGTTGATGGGCAGGCGTGTGCGTGGAAGAACAGCACTCCCACGCACGCGCACCTCACATGGAAGTACGCGCGTGTCCTCCCTTCCGGCCTATCAGCGCGCGAGCTCAGGTTGAGATGTCGTGCGTACGCCGCGCGTGTGCCAGAACTCGCCTCTTGCCTTAAAGCCTGTAACGCTGTTCAAGAGGTTCTGCCCCGCACGTCTTCTTCTCACCCCCGCAAACGCTGGACTTGATCATGCCTGAGACGAGCATTCCCGAGCCTCATCGCATTCTCCTATGTCAGCAGGCGTCTCTACTCCACTACGCCCTGACCGTTCGACCAGGGGCTGCGTCACCGAGTGGTACGGACACCACGTGGAAGGAAAACTTCGATCAGGCTGCCAGACGATTCCTGAAATACGTAGATCACTACAAAGAAAGCCTGTCGTCCGTGCCTGCAGTGGGGCTCGGCGTCCTCTACGAATGGAATTTCTCCCAACCGCGTCCGATGGATCTTTGGGCTATCCAGCCGATACACCCCGAACGTGCCGTCCCCGATCGTTACAAGGACGTCGTGGTACCTTTTCTCTCGGATGATCGTGGCCTCATCGCTATCCTTCCTGAAGAAGAAGTGCGCGATCGCTGGTGGAGTCGTGGTGAGTGACGGCGCTGGACGCTAAGACGCAACTCCTCTAATATGAGATGGTTATGATATTTAAGCTGCCCTCCCAGCTACGGAAGGCGCCGCGTCCGAAGAACATCGGCGTGCGCACAACATAGCATGCGCGAAGTCACAACCAGCAGCACCCTATTCAGGTATGTTTCTGACGAGTGATCATTCGGCGTTCCAGTGTATAATTGTCATCCGGCCTTTCTTCCTGTAACATGCAATCATTATGATATCAAAGCCGGGACACCAGCTACAGACGAGGCCGTGATCGAAGATCGTCAGCGTGCGCACAACATCCCACGCGCGAAGTCACACCCTGCGGCAGTCTCTTCAGGTACGTTTCAGACAACAGGAATATGTTGGCGTTCCAGGTACTAATTTGCACCTGTCCTTTCCTCCGGTGACCTGTAAACGGCCCAATGGCCTCGAACTCGTCAGACGCCGCGGGCGAGAAACGCAAGCGCTCGGCGCACGGTGATGACGTCACCGAAACTAGGGCGGGGGAAGATCAGACACGATCCCGCTCTCCCCGTTCCAAAAGACAGAGGGAAGTATCAGAACGCGAATACGTCCCACCGGAAAGGAGTTTTCCGCAGGAGCACATGGTTAATCAGGGATACTGTAAATATCCACCCGTACGTGTAGCTCAGACGTCACAGCGTTACCTGACTCAACCAGCTGCTCTCAGGAACACGCGTGCTTGGGCTGCAAGGAGGCAGGTGTTGAATGCGTCGCCATGCCGCAACACGGGTCCATCTGTTTGGTGTGCTCGCACAAGAGTATTGCATGTTCTCACGCAAAGATCTCGGACCCTGAAGAGCGCAGTTGGCTACTCCAGAGCTACCGAGCGTATCGTGCGATCCGTCAGATGGTGAACCCGGATATTTATCCCAACCCAGTCTTTGTATCGAAGAAATGGAGGACTAAAAAGCCCGAAGACGTCCCGACGTGGTTTGCGGAGTGGCTGATGAACGTATCTGGCCCCGGGGCGGCACAGGCGCCGATCATTCGGAGCGATGCACTCGAGACTTTGCCAGACTTTCCGAGATTGCCGCCTCGGTCCCCAGTAGAGTTATCGGATGAGGAATGGGTGGAGGAGGAAGCAGAGGTAAGAAAATATATCGTATCTTTGAATATCATCTCATCAGCGCGACGGTATGTAGCTGGCAAACCAGGAACGCGGAGGCAAAGGCAAGGGAAAGTCCACTGCCAAATCCAGTAGTACGTTTGTTGATCCATGTACCGTTCCTAAGACAAAGCTGACCACCGCGTGGACGCAAATCCCAGCAGGCGCCGTGGGCCCACGGAGGAAAGGCGGCGTAATGACTAGGAGAAGGAAGCTGCAGTTGTACGCCCCCAGTAAGTTGACGCCTCTATGGGACCTAGTTGGCGCGAAGTTCGACTCAGGGGACGAAACTGCTGGAGTTACAAAGACATTCGAGCCACCGTCGCCTCCTTTTCAGTGGTTGTCGCTGGGTATTGATCACGCCCCATCAGCTGAACGCACGGCCGGGATGCACGGCCTTCTACGAGGTAACGAAGGTGCTGGACTAGCCCTGGCGACACGAAGGATTACGGCCAGGGAATACAACGAGATGTCTTCTGACGAGGAGGAGGATGTCGAATCCGTTCGAGGTCCCGAAACAAGACACATCTCCCGCGCGAAGTCTGCCACGGTAGGCGAAGTCAGCCCGACACGATCGGCGTCGAAGGCCAGATCAAGGGAAGCCACGGTGGACAGTTTAGTGGCGACTCCCGGCGCCGCCCGGCAGAACGATGATGAATCTGCAGCTGCTTCAGACGACGAAGTGGCCTTATCGCTGGCAGCGCCAGCTTCCACTGCAGCCATCCATGATTTGCCTCGTGCCGATTGGAATCGACTTTGGGTACCGCCTCCGCCCGGTATGTATCGATTCATGAAGATATGCGCATGTACTGAGCACATGGAAAACTCAGGGGGTTCGTGGCGCAATATTCCGCCGGCTTCTATCGGTCTTCGCTCGACATCTCTCTTATCTCAGCGCTCCTCTCCCGTCAGCGTGGGGGCGTCTTCTATGGATATACCTCCTCCACCGGGCATATCCGCCGCATCTGAAAAGAATCTTCTAGAGCTCGGCGGCGTGTTGAGCAACTCGCCAGGGCCGGCGGAGTCCCCGGCGGAGTCCGTTCGGCATCTCGAGCACGACGTTTCAGGTCTATCCCAACGGTTGACACAACTGGAGCTCGCCCTTAGCTCTCTCTCAGGGAGCAACACGCCTCACGCCCGCACCAACGTGTCCTCTGCCGCTTCAACGCCTGACCCAGCTGGAAGTTCTCTAGGATCGATACGCTCTGCGCCCGTCGCCGCAAACATGTTGGTGCTATCTTCGGAAGGTGCACTGCCCCAGAACCTCATCGAAGCGCAACAGTTACTACTTCGCATGGACGAACACCTAAGCCGAGTAGAGAAAGCAGGAGACGGTCGACACACGATCAGCTTGGACTCTCCCATCTGGGGAAGTGGTAACGGTGGCAAGGACGGCCTCGAAGAGAAACGTCGCAAGTGGACCGAGGGGAAGCGAGAAGAGCTAGGGAGGGAACTTGAATACGAAACGCGCCAGCTGCAGTTAGAGAAAGAGCAAGTCCAGATCGAGCGGCAACAACTGCAGCTCGAACGGCGTCAGCTGCAGCTAGAGCGGGAACGATGGGAACAGGAGATGCAGCGGAAGGAGGAGATGTTTGATAGAGCGGTCCAGAACCGAGTGCAAGCAGAGCTGTTAGCAAGGGCTCACGGAGCGGGCACTCCAAGGGACCCCGGAGGATCCGGGGAGAAATCGCACTCAGCAGGTGATGTCGACTAGCGTGCGCTGGGATCGAAAGGCATAACCCCTGCGCGCATGAGAGCCGTATGAAACATCTATGATATGTGGCGCATCTTACAGAACGAAATGTCACTTGTACTACACCTCGGGTTGCTTCTGGCATGCCTCACATATACGTTGTTTCACGCGCGCGATCTTCGTGCACTCTCACACTCTTGGCGCTGACTTGATTGAGCTCTAGACATTACCAGATGATATGGGGTCTTGCGAGGCGGCGCGCGACGAGGTGCGGCGGAAGGCGCAGCTGAGCTCGCGAGGACTCTAGCGCTGAGCAACATGGAACGGAACACGGCGCAGGAGGCCCGTGCGGGTTGGGTCACTAAATGTGACGCATCCCTGTTCCATGTTCCGTGGAAAGCGGAGCATGGAACAAACCTCCCAGTCCCCGGGACGTCCTCGGCAGATCCCGACCTCGGCGCTTCACTGGCCGTCCGCCCCGGCCTTCTCGGGCATGGCCTGCTGCCGTCACGAACGCGACGCAGTCACGTGCCCTTCCGGGCGCAGCGCGGTTGCCCCCCCGGCTTCCTCTGCGTCCTGCTCGAGGGCGTTTGCACAGCGAACGACCGTCTGAGGTGAAAGTATTGGCTTGGGGCCAACGTGGGGACACCAGAGAGGGGGGAGGGGTTCGGCATTGTGGTAAGTAATTGAGGAGTACACACCTCACAGCTTCACCATCCCCTGCGCGCGTCGCCTCTTCATTGGCGTAAGTTGGTACTAGCATAGACTTGCGATAGGTGGCTGAATCAAGTCAGTATCACCTCTTTTACGAGCGGGTGTGGCATGATGGAACGTAGGGATGGCCAGGGGCTCAGGGTATAGCGACCAGCCAAGAAACGGAGCTGACCTCGTCTCGCCACCATGGGATCCTCCCCGCCCCATGCGCTTGACGCCTCTTCCTTGCTTATGTGCGTAAGCAGATACTAGAGTAAGACTGCCACGGGCGGATGGCCCGCTGATGAGTGACTATGACATGAAGGCGAACTCGACCGTGGGAACCCACTTACCGCTAGTCTCCTGTCTCAAACCCGCGACCTGCACGGTGTGCGCTCTCGGGGCATCTAAGCGCAATCGTCGGTAGCGGCAGATGGATGAGCAAAGGGGTGTGGACGAGGTGAGCATGCTGCGCGTGCGCCGAGACGAGAAGTAGAAGCGGAGGCGGCGCGGCGAGCATTCAGCGCTAGCGCGCGAGCCGACCGCTCCCTCCAACCTCACGCGTACCCGCGCGTCCACCAAACCCGCGCGCCGCTCCCTACTCTCTACGCAATTTCGTTTGCTACTAACGATGGGTACGCGCGCGTGCCTACACAGACCGCAAACCTACTCACCGACCCCGCTTCAGACGCGCACAAACAATTCACATACGCCGCCAACTCTGACGACACCAGAACCAAGGCACCTGAAGCCCGTCCCAACATCGGCGGGCAGGCTTGTTCGCCCTGCAGTAAGCCTCCAACTGCTATATACGCTAGCTACCCTCACCCTTCTACCGAACTCGATACGTCCATTCTAAAGCAGACAGGCGTCAGCGTCGAGACAGAGGATACAGGGGACGCGACCATTCCCGCCGACTCCACGACGGAATCCTCCATCTCAGACGGCGACCCCACCCCCATCTCAAGCCGCGGGCGCGGCGATGTCGCGCTTGCTGACGACAACGTTGATACCTCTGACTCGGCGGGCATCCACGACGATCTTCAGAACCAACCATCCGACGATCAACATGTCGGGGACGAAGGAACGGCCGATCAGTGGTACTCGCCGGAGGGTGCGGAGGATGCTTTCATGTAAACCTAAGTCACCATTGTTCGTCGTTGTCCCCGAATGGAACGCTTCGTAGCGTACTTACTCAATTGGGCATGCATGTGCCCTCCGCAGCTCTCCGACAGGCCCTGGGCGGTAAGCGCCGGGCGCTGGGCGCGCTGATGGCCGGGGAAAGCTAAGGCGGCGAACGCCCGAGATGGCCGACGGCCAACATACGGCGGGTCTTCCGGGTCCTGGGCCTTTGCGGGCCGCGGGCGGAGCAGGGGCGGGAGGAGATGGGGATCGGGCGGCGGCTCCGGCATCAGCGGGGAGGGATCGGGGGAAATCGGACTCGGGATCTCCGGCGACCATTCCTTCAGGCGGGCGGCTCGGTTTGGATGGCGCGCGTGCACCGCGCGCTAGACAGCCTCCTCACCCAGAACATCCCCCGCGACATATAGCGCGACATACAACGGTGAGCAGCTTTTTACACATTGCACCGTGCTCTACATGACATGCTGACATGGTATCTAAAATTCGGGGGCCATGCGACGACGGGATCGCCCTCCACGGCCTCCTTCGTTAGGCGGGAAGATATTATCTCGTAGTGTCAAATCCTGCTTGAATAGGTGTGGCTGGAGGACGCGCGAGCGTGGAGGGGAGCTTCAATGGCAAAGGAGCCGGCGCGCCGACAGTGGCACGAGCACGCAGCCGTCGCCGACCTCGGGCGTGCGCACGCTACTATCGCGACGCGTCGGGGGAGGGCGTGCTACCGCCGCGGGCCTCGCGGGTCCCCATCACGCGATGTCAGATGATGACGGAGGGCCAGGTGAACTTGCGCAACCTCTGCGTGGGTCTCGCGGCCGCCTTGATAGCTCGCGGGCCCAACACGAGCAACACGTGACTTGATGTGTGTCTTTCTTCGCGTCTGGGCACTACCGCGCAAAGAAGCGTGGGAGAGCACGAAGAGTGCTCGTGCACATTGCACTGATGACGTGCGCGCGCATCTGTGGCTGAGCACGACCTCTGCTGCCCGGGTGCTCGCAGATGCCATCTGCGCTCGCCCGCGCTACAGCCTCGTGATTAAGCTTTCGCCAATAAAGCGTGCGTAGATTACTCGCCTGGCGCGTGTAATACTCTCCCTACTCCGGCACCACGCGCACGCACACTCCCACTCGGCACTCGCGTACGCGCACCACCGGTGTTTTCTCACTTGCACTTGACCTCAGTGAGGCGCGCATCCTAAGGGGCGTATTGTGAGAATGTGGGCGCGCAGGACGCGATGAAAAGAAATGCTCAGTTTGACCCGTTTCTTCGGCATGAGTGGACAGGGGAGATGCGCGGGCAAATACCCAACCCCGCGCGCGCGCGGGGCTTTGGTACAAACTCAACGCCTCGTGTGATGGGCGTGGAAACAACGCGGGCCTGCCATCGGGTGGTTGTCAGTCTGACTGCAACGACGACGCCCGAAGTGAACACTGGCAGAATGCATGATACATCCCAGGAGCAAGACAAAAACGAGACAGTGAGGCGCGCGATCGCGATCCTCGTACAACTGCGATTCCGTGAGCATATGCGACGCCAAACCGTCTTTGGAGACTCGCAAGGAGACGTGATGCATGAGGATGCACATTCCGGAGTTCCGGACGACTTTGTGGCGGCTTGTGACCACGTAGGGAGATTGCTCTCGGAGGCGATCCACAATCCATGTGAGTTGTAAAGTGGTGCAATTAATAACCAATTGACGCCGAGGAATGTCGAATCAGGCTCCGTGGGCTGGTCCATCGAAGAGTACATAAAAACTATCCATGGTAACGGGGCCCTGATCCCGAACAAAGAGGATACCCGGCTGCGGGAGGCCTATCCTCCATGCGTGCCGATCGAGGAAGGCAAGGTGCTCCCGATGGTAGCGGCTCCTGCGGTGTTCACAGACATCAACGGTGTGATCCTGGCTTGGTCTTTGCCTGATGCACTCTTGTCACCGATCTGTGTATGTTTGACGATCGATTGCCGGAAAAGATTGCTAACCAAACCGCAGGAGATTGTCATGTCTGCGACTGCGAAGCTATGCCAAACTAAGGGGGTGAAGAAGCCCGCCAAAAAGGGGACAGACTGGCGTAACGCGAGCGCTAGCGCGCTCTTTGGGGAGGCCTCAGAAGGCTCACGCGTCGGCACCTGTTACATGGCCCCGGCCGCAATCGCCCAGAATATGCTGGTGAGGCGATCTGTTATCATCTTACGGGCCTCTGTCCTGAGGATTGCATCCGGCCAGCACAGGGAAGCCTCAATTCTACCCACCTCGTCAATGAGAGAGGCGTCAGTTCAGGTCTGGTTGCATGATATGGCTCTTGTCGCGGGCATTTTCGATGGAATTCTCTCGGTGACATGCCCATCGCAATTTCGTTACTTCGACGCCCAGCTGGCCGCGCTGCGGCGGAAGGAGCCAGAGACACGCTGCTGGCCATTCACATTCGGGGCTGCACAAGTGATGATCAATCATGAGACGTTATTTCACCGGGATCCTAGCGGGGCGGGGCATTTCATGGATATGCTCCTCACTCTGGGTGATTACGGAGACCAGGCCTACTTTGGACTGAAGACCTTCGGCGTGTCAGTGCCCTACACGCCTGGGACGATACAACTGAACTTCGCCAGATACATCGAACACGGAGTGCCGAAGGTTGAAGGGACGAGGATTGCGATAGCTTTGTTCTCCAAGCGTATAGTTTGTGAATTGTGGCCGGCTGTGGAAGGGTGCGATCCCGAGAAACGTACAACGGTTCACGATGTCTTTGGGGGGAAGGAAGCGTCGAGGGGGAATTAGATATCATATCACGCTACATACGGTATACTACATGTGGCTACAATGGTACACACGCAGGGAGAACGCGTACGTCACTTCGGGATATCCCACCGCGATTTCTCTGGTTCCCGCGCAGCCAGTGTTGCACCAAGGGTCGTACACTGGTACGAGGAAATGTCACGCTGCGGAAGGCATCGCACATCGGACTCAAGACGTGTGCTTGCTGTGAGGAACATCGAGGGACAGTCAGGCAAAGACCAAGCTCACCGGTAGGTGCCACGCGGTTCAATGGCGCACCCACGGATGACTTGGGCGGTCTTCACTCAAATAGTGAGCGCGAGCCCACACGTGATCGTCCGGTATACATCCCGCACTCCTGCCGGTAGCCGACGCCACGTGTGCCCCCAGGCTGGCAAACGCCCATGCTCCCGGGCTGACAAGCGCCCGCTTGAGCGGTGCCAGGCTGCGCCGTGGACGTCGTGGGAACGACTACGTGCGTGCATGCGAGGAACAACTTCGGCGAGTGGGATAGTAGCACAAGAATAAGCATCTCATTAGCGACACGGCGAGGACACCGTACGAACCCAAGGAGGGTTGGAACAAGCATGTTGGTGCTGAACGGTGGGAGCGAAAGGAACGCCGTGAGACGCGGACGAGGTGTGTGCGCGAGTTGAGGGGCTAGAGCAAATCAAGTGCGAAAGACGGAAAGGAACGTTGGACGCAGACGAGTAACGTGTGCGAGTTGGTATATGAAATGAGAACGACCGGAAGGAGCGTTAGACGCGGACCGAGGTATGTGCGCGAGTTGGATTAAGGCGAGCAGATGGGATGGTGAGGGATGCATGGGGAAGGCCGTACGAAGGTGATGACAACCCGTGAAAATAGAGACAGTCTCTACGCAGAGAAAGAAAGTATGGAGTAAGGAAAACGTAGCGAACGTGAAGCGATGGTGAGATAGACGGTACGCTAGATTACTGGTCTAGATCACGTGAAGATAGGGAGGGACGGTCAAGCCGTGTTGAAGATGGCCCCGCCCGTGAACTGGTTGATGAACCAGACGTCGAAAGCGAGCTGCGGGCCGGCGAGGAGCTCGCGCATCCCCTCGTTGACTGTGATGGTGAGCTCAGTCGTGCAGGTCTGGATGCGAATCTACAGAGTGATGTCAGCATACGAGCGACGCTGCGGCGCAAGGTTAGAGTAACGCACGGCTTTGGCGTCTGTGTCGCCCAACCGGCGAGGTCCTGCGTCGCTAGTACCTCCTGCGTTGCTAGCCTCAGCCGCGGCGCGGCGGCGGCGGGATCTGCGGAGGGGCGTTTCGCGTTCGGGAGCCTGGTTCTCAGGCGATTCCTCTGGCCGCGTGTCCGTGGTGTGAGGCTGAGGGCTCTCACGCTCACCATCGTGGCTGAAGAAGAACTGGAGGGTCACATAAACCACCGGTGAGCAAGGGTATCGCAGATGAAGAAAGGAACGTCGTACAGTGATGAACCAGTAAGGGTTTGCGGGAGTGAGATCATTGTTGCTGACGTGTTCGAGGAAACGGCGGGCCCGCCAGTGGACGTCGTCGGCGTGGGCCTCACGTTCGGCAGCGGGTATGCAAGCGGTGATGCTGTCGTGGTCAGGGAACCCAGAGCCCTTCAAGCAGGCCTCGACGCGTTTCTTGAACTCGCGCGAGCGCGAAGGGTCTAGAGGATGTTCCTCACGACTCGGCTCCGTGAACTCGTACCTCAGGCGACGGATGAGCTCGGTGTTTTCGATCTTGGCGTGATCATAGAGCTGAGTGAGCAGACGAGCGCTGCTCCCGACGATGGAGAAAGTCTGCGTTTGAGGGGATGGTGTGAGGAGAGCGCGAACCTGAAGGGAGCATGCGTGGCGTACCTCGTGGACGTCCCGGCCGAGAATCATCTGCACGCCGTCTGAGAAGGCCGCGAGATCTTTGTTGACTTCTGGACT
>NDFF03000086.1:0-10072 GCA_002150815.3 Grammothele lineata
AGTCCATAGGGGACAATAGACGTACTGCATAATGAGGAATGAGAACAATAGACGTAGAGCATAATAGAGCATAAGGACAATAGCTAGGGGCGTAGAGGACAAACAGAGGATGAAACTATAGTACAAATAGACGAGATAATCAGTCTGTCTTACAAATCGATCGCCTGGTCTGCTATGTCAGATTCCTCCGTCCCTTCGTCCCCTTCGTTGCTTGACGCATCGTCGCTTTCATCACTCAGCACATCCGGCGTCATGGGCTCCGGCGATGCCACTAAGGCACGGTTGCTGAGCGTCGTAGGGGTATCGTCGTTGGTGGGTGGGGTGACCAGGTCGCGCAGTACGGTCTGCGGTAGGTTCGAGATGACTCTGCATGAAATGTATTCAATCATACTTGCGGTATGACACTCGCCCCACAGTTTTGAATGCAACGTCCCCGTTGCATGCAGGGGGAGATGGATGCGATAAGAATATAAGGACGTACTTGTAACGGAGACGGATAAGCTGTTGCGCCATCAAGAATGGCAGGTGACGGACATATCCGTAGAAGCCGTGGTGGTAATAGGAGAGGGGGAGGCAGAAGTCGCAGTTGAACAACTTCACCTGCGGCGCGTCGGAAATCTCCTGCTCCTGGCTGAGCGACCAGCCTGGTACTACAATGTGCGGCTCTCCATGGTGCATGATGAGGTCCTCTGCGTCGAACAGAATGCAGAGGCCGGGGGTAGGATTGACAGGAGGCGGCGCGATGATGATCTTCTCCATGTCTGCTTCCTCTGGCCTGCTAGGAGCGACGGCTCTGGATAGCGCGACTCTGAAGACACTGAGGGAGTGCGTGTCGAGAAACGCAATGCTGTTAAGCGGGATTGGCTTCGAGAACCAAGTGCGAAAGGTCCATCGACAGAGTGTGACGTTGTAGGTTGGCCGTATGCCGGGGTCGACGAGCGTGGTGAGGTTCGCTTCAGAAAGGATGGGACGGTGTGGGCGAGGTGGTAAGTCGGTGTCTGGGCCGTCGACTATGACGTCAAAGATGCGAATAGTAGGGGGAAGCGAGAGAGAGGGCATAGTGAAAAGCGTAGAGGTAGTGCAGATGCGGCGGCGCAAGATTCACGTGGAGGAAAAGAAGCCGGGGAGTCGGGGAGCAGAAGCTGCGCTCAGCGCGGTATATGTGACGCGTGCAGACGCTCACAGGACGGGGATCAAACTCGCTTAAGACGGTCGGTAGTCAGGATCGTCAGAATCGGAAGCGGAATCTGTCATCTCAGATTCTGGATCTGAGGTTGAGCGCTCATCGGGACTTTCGGTAATCTGCTGATGGCGAAGACCTTCGGGGACTCGGGGAGAGTACGGCAAAAGCCGAAAGGCTGCGAAACCTTGTCGCATGAACGTACCGTCGAGTTCTTTGAGCACATACGCTCCTTTCTTCGTCTGCCGGTCAATTATATATGGACCTGAGTATCTTGGCGAGTACTTATCAGCTAGCCCAGCGTCTCGTTCAGAGTTACGTACAAGTACTAGTTGTCCTTTCTTTAACGGCTTGGTATGTAGTCGATTGCGAAAGCGCTTCTCAAATTGAGCCTTAGATGCCAAGCGCGCCTTTTCAATAGCTTTGCTCGCTCGCTTCAAATCATGTTCTCGCTTATCCAGATGTCTCATTCGTAATGCCAGTAATTCAGCTGATGATAGCCCTGCTCGGTAGCTGCTAATCATGAATGTTGCTTCGGTCAAATCGAAGGGAAGTATGGGATGTACACCATGAAGTAAATAAAATGGACTGAAACCTGTTGATCGTCGTGTTGTAACACGATCTGCGAAGAACGCTAAGGGGACTTTCTGTGGCCATTCACTTGGATGGTCCTTACAGTCTTTCAATATTGCTTGCCTTATTGTAAAGTGTCCTTGCTCGACAACTCCATTACTATGTTTGTTATACGGCATAATCTTAATTTGAGGGATTCCATACCGCTTCAGTAGAATTGTAGTAGCTCCTTTAAATTCTGAGCCATTGTCGGTGACAATCTCAGCAATGTGGCCATATCTGCATATAATTTGTTCCCATAGAAATCGTGCAATGTTCTTTGAATTGTTCTTCTTTAATGCACGTCCCTCTGCGGCATGTGTAAAGTCATCTCTTGCTGCTACTAGGTAACGGTATCCATGTGCGTTGGGCATGAACATGACATCAACATAGATCTGTGTGAATAGTGTGGTTGGTAGCCTGATAGTTGGAGGGACTTCTTTTCGTTTCGTGCTCCAAATTTGACATTCATGGCATGTGCTAACATGATGCTTTACATCTTGATAGAGATGTGGCCAATAGAAACGATCACGCAGATGATAGAATACTCCGTAGGCTCCTCTGTGGCCTAACTTCTCATGTGCGACAGTTAAAATCTCTTCTCTTCGACGATGGTCAAATATAACTAGTAGCGGGAGGCTTGTAGTGGTTCGTCGAAACATTCGTCCACCTTCCATGAAATAACGAGCTGCTTGCTGTAGAAAGCGACGTTTACCTTGGACAGTAGGAAATGATGGTGTCTTTAATGTCTGCAGGAACTCCCGTATACTGTGAAGGGTAGTCTCCTGTTTATCTTCACGCAAGCTAAACGACGGGAGACTCTCAACATTTGAAGTCGTGGTATATAGTGCTGCATTGTCTAGCCAGTCTTCAAGCTCCTGTGCATGCTGTCTCTCTTCTTCGCTAGGTGTACGTCTTGAAAGAGCATCAGGGCCTCGGTGTTTATCAGCGGGTATATGACGGAGTTCGAAGTCAAATAAGAGTATGCCTTGAATCCATCGGTTCATTGTCGCATTTGGTTGTAGATCAGGATTATTGAGCATGTCTTTGATAAACTTGGCGTCCATTTCCAGAATCAATCTCTTTACTCCTACAAGGTATAATCGCCAGTGCCGCAGGGCTCTAAAGCAACCGTACAGCTCTAGCTTTGGCTGACTATATCTTGCTTCTCGCTCATTGAAAGGCAGGGAGCCATAACGTGCAGGTCTTTGTCGGCCATTGTTATCCTCCTGTGAGAGAATAAATCCCACTGCAATCTTACTGGAGTCTACTGACATATACACTGGTTGATCAGATTCATAGTCAATTGGATGCAAAGCCGGTGCGGATGTGATTAGCTCCTTTAACTTCTGAAATGCTTCTTCTTGCGGTGTATCCCAAATGAAGTCCGCATCCTTTCGTATCAACTTTGTAAGTGGTCGTGCAATCTCTGAATATCCTTTAATCCAGATACGGACAGTCCCACATAGGCCTAAAAATCCCCGTACGTCCTTGACTGTTTTTAGGGGTGGCCAATTCAATACTTTCTCAATCTTCACATCTTCTGGTACTCTTCCTTCGATAGTACACTTCTGTCCTACTATAATTGCACTAGGGCGACAGATTTGCATCTTCTTTGCAGACACTGTAGCTCCAGCATGTCCGAGACGGTGTAGAATGCGATGGGTATCAAGTGCATGTTCCCAAATGAATCGTCGAATGCCTGGATTCTCTTTCAATACTTCTGGCTTACCATTTTCATCCAAATACTGTGTGCAGGGGCCCTTGATAGGCAAGTCGTCGATAAAGATGTTGGCGATATGTGGAATTTCATCTTGCAAAATAAAAGACATGCAATTCTGAAACTCAGCAGGCGAGTTGGTATATCCTTGTGGCATACAGGTAATACGGAGGAGACCGAGTGGTGTCAGAAATGCAGTTAAGTCTCGACTCCTCGGATCGACTATACGAGCGTCATATCCTGAAAAGAGATCAAATACTGTATAGCACTGGCGTCCAGCGAATGATTCTACAAAGTCATCAAGTATCGGCGGGACCATGGTATCACGAATGCTGACTTTATTGAGAGGTTGAAGGTCATGGACTATTCGGAGGTCTCCGTTCTTCTTCAACACCCAAAACCATCTTGATCGGTAAGACGACTGACTAGGTTCATATACTCCTGCTGCAAGTTTGCTTTTAACGATCTCAATAATCTTGTTCTTGATTCCAGGGGGTATAGGAATATTGCCAAGCTTCCATGGTACGTGCTCGACAGTCGGCATAATATATGGAGTGAAGTAATCACTACGGAGCGTACCACGTTCACTATCGACGAAGGCAATACATTTCTCATTAAGCTGTAGGATATGGAGGAATAGCTTCTCTTCTTCGGGCCATAGAAAGTCATCTGGATTTAAATTGATCTTCTTAACTCTTTCAGGTGTAAGTTTCGCAGTCGGGACAAAGTCAGGAATGTTCGGCGATAACTCAGGTAAAGTCGCAAGAGGGTCTTCCGGAAACTTACGTATAACTTTGACTTCTTCAGGGGTATGTGCAGGTACCGGCTTAATTTTCTTATCGGCTCGTTTGTATGCTGTCTGGACAAGAGGTATAGATTCGGAGCTGTCATGCGACTCCGAATACTCAGTCGTAGTGTAGTAGAATGAAAAACATTTATTGTCTTCTTCAGGAACATTGCTTAGAAGCCTATCGGACGCTTCTACACATGTATTAAGTCCTTGCAGTGAAGCCGAAGCCGAAGCTTCGAGCCGAAGGCGCGAAGTCGAGCCTTCCTGCCCGTCGAAGAAATAAGCGCCGTCCTCGGCGCTTGTTCGGCACCGCATACGGGGATCGGGTGCGCGCGAGTCGTCGAGACGGGCCGCGGGAACGTGTAGTCGGTCGAAAACAATTGCGCGCGCATACGAACAGTGGTGGTCTATACGGCGCGCAGAGGCGCATTCAAGTCGGGCCGTGCGCGGAGGTTCGGGGTATATCGGCGCTCGCGCCGAGGGTATATTCGAGCGACTAAGTACATGCGGGACTACAGTCGAGGGCGCTAGGTACATGATAGGTACAGGAAAAGAGGGCAAGTCGAGGTCGCGAGCATAGAGTAAGGAAACGAATCTTGATAATGCGAGCGGAATGCTAAAGATACTTGAGTCTCTTGCAGAAAATGAGCGGCGGGAGGGGCTTACCTCAGTCGAGAGGCTGGTCGAGTTCCTCGCGAAAGTACTCGCATAGCCATTTGGAGATTTCATGTGTGGACACGTTGAGCGCGTACTCGACGAGGTCGCGAAACCCGTCGAGTGCGGTGTCAACCGTGTCGTGGAGCTCGTCCGTCGCGAGCAGCCGCGCGATGATGCGCCGCTGCCGCTCGGGGTCGTCCAGGCACGCGTCGGGCGTCACGGAACGCGAAGGCGGCGGGGACGGCGTGGCGAAACGCGTAGGCGGGAGCGCGACAGGGTCTTCGGCGGGGGCGGGCGTATGTACGGGAGTCGGCGTGGGGATCGCGGGCGTGGACAGCGCTCCAGGCGCGTCGGTGGCGTATTGCGTGTAGAACGATAAGAGGGGCGGCGGGGCCGCGACGATGGAAGTGGGCGCGCTCAGCTCGAGGGCGCACGCGTTGAGCGAGGGGTATTCATACGAAAGCGCTGCTAGCGCGTCAGCGAGCGCGGCGTACTCAGTACGTGGAGACGGCGTACCTTCGTCGTGCCGCGGCGCGTCAAAGCGAACGGAGACGTCGTCCACATAGTGGACGACGTCGCGTTCCGCTTGATGCGTGCGGTGCGCGCGGTACGCGTCTGCGTAGGGGCCAGTGCGGCGCGCGACTTGCGTGCGCGGGTCGATCGTGCGTGCGGGGGACGCGGAAACGCGCGGTTTCTTGACGGGACGCGGGGACTCGTCTTGATAGAGGAGATCCTCGCACGCGGCTTGGAACGCGTGCGGGGATTCCGGGGGCGTCGTCGCAGGGGACGGGGTCGCGGAGACGGAGACGAGGTCGGGGATCTCCTCCGAGACGGACGAGAGCGGCGAGTCTTGCGGGAAGCGTAAGCCTTCGGGACGGGGTACGTCGTACAACGTGACGGGCTTACCTGGGAGAACGGCAGTCGTCGAGCCGTCCGGCGGCAGCAGGTAGCGGGCGTTGAGAGGTACGGGTTCGCGGTCGAGGTACGGGAAGGGTGTCGCGGGGCGCGGAAAACGAGCGTGTCGGGGGAGCGGAGGGATGGTGTCGTTCGAGGGGGACGAGACGGGCGATGAAAGCGTACCGGGGTCGTTAGCGGACAGAACGCCGGCCGGCGGCGTGAGCGAGTGTGCAGGGTCGATGGGAATGGGGCTGAGGGGTTCGTGTGCGGCGATCGGGGAGGGTGCGAGTGAACGGAGGGGGACGGGGAGCTGGAGGAGAGGGGCGCTATGGGCGCGTCGTGCGTCGTCGGCGGATGACGTGGCGTGTATGACGAGAGGTACGTACCTGACTACCTCGCCGTTGCTGCCCTGCTGACTCTCCCGGCCCTCCGGTGCGTGGTCGGCGTTGTCTTCGGTGGCCTGGGCGCGGCGCCACTCGAGGACCTCGCGGAGGAGGCGGGCGAGAGCGGGGTCGCCTGGCGCAGTCGGGTCGCCAGGCGCGGAGTCGGCGTCGTCGTCGGTGTCGTCGGAGATCGAGAACGCGGGTGGAGGGACGAGCGAGGGGAAAAGGGGTAGCTCGAGAGGCAGAGAGGAGGCGGAGGAGAGGAAGAGAGGGGTGTCCGGCGGGGACGGAGTGGTGTCGCGGGGAGAAGGAGAGCAGGGCCGCGCGGCCGTGTACTCGGACGGGCGCTCGTACGCCGCCGAGCACGTGCTAGGCGCGCGCTCCTCGCGCTCGGGCTCGTTGAGGTGCGCGGTGGGGAAAAAACGTACCCAGGCCTGCCCGTGCCTGCGCGCGGTCTCGCGAACGGGCGCGCCGAGGGCGTCGGACACGTTCGCGACGAAGCGCGAGGCGGGGAGGACCCAGTCTTCGTACGCGCAGTCCTGCCAGGACCCGTAAGACTCTAAAAACATGATATCAGTCTCGAGGCCGCCATCGTAGTGCGGCGCGATAGCCGTCGGGTGCGTCGCGTCGGGTGCGTTAGTGTAGTAAGACATCGCGGATAGTGTTTCGGGGGTACTGAGGGTGTCTGGGGAGGATTCCGGAGGTGTAGAGGCTGAGTATACCTTCAACTCTAGCTCAGAGTCCTTTTTATAGGGAATTCCGAACAATAAATATGTCCCCTCCCTCCTTTCGAGGATGGAGACTTGATTGTCCAACTGCCAGGGCCTTCCTAACAATAGGTCGAAGGGTGCATTGTCCGCTACGTAAATATTTGCCCATGTTCTGGCATCCCCACAGGTCAATTCAACATTCTTTACTAAGCCCTGCAGGTGCCCTTGCTGATTGTTGGCTCCAATTATCTCTACTTTCTCGGATTTGTCATAGGGCCTTAGGATACATGATTCCCAGACTCTTCTGCTGACAATATTCATCATTGAACCTGTATCTACAGTCGCTTTTATGGGGTGTTCGTCGCAATGGACTACAAAATGGATAAGCGGCCTTCTGGAGCTTAATGAAATTAATGCAGCCGCTATCGGGGGTTTATCTGGGCTGGGATTACTCTCTGTCTGTTCAATTATAGGCGTACGTTTCGCCCTGATGACATCCTGAAGATGTTGAGTGACTTCTTTCGATGTTCCTATTACTTCACCGACCGACATAGTAAGTGGTGTATTTAATATACGGTCAAGGATTGTGATAGGTTTGACAATCCGAGACACATCAGATTGTAAGTGTTGACGCTTAGCAGGCTTTGGGACATTCTTATCTGTAGATTGTGTGGGTTTCTTGTGCTTAGCTTCTTCCATAACAATATCCTCGTCGTTATAAGGGTCAAATACAGCCTCGGGCTGTACTTCAACCGGTTTAAGCGGTGCTGATGGCTCATTTGCTTTCTTCTTCGGCTCTTCCTTGTCCTTCTTAGAACTTCCTTCCTTATGCTTAGACGCCCGTGGTGGAGGGAATACACCTTCAAACTTCATTTTGCGCTTTTCTTTAGTTACAGGACGTTGAGCTCGCTCAACGGGGAATACTAGATTGTCATCCTCGGAATCAGTCTCGATGTCCGATTCTTCAGATGCTTGAGCTAATAATGTGACAAAGTTTGACTTAGGTGACATCCGAATGACAGCTTGGGCGATAGGTTCATTACGGTTACGCAGAATCATTGTCCCGTCGCTTAAAACGAGCTTGTTGTTACTATCTCGCTTGATAGCTCCGCTTTCTATCAGCTCATTAATCTTGATACATGAGTTGAGTGAATGTCCTTTCTCTCCACAGCCATAGCATAGGAATTCTTGGCTTGAAACATTGTTAACTTTCATTGGCGAACTAGCATTGATAACGGTGAGGACTTTGTCTCGAGGCGCTTTGATAATGAACGAAATGTCCTTATCTATCTTATATGCACGGTAGTAGAGAGCTGCATATGAAGGGTCATCAATGGACATCTTCTGAAGCCGAGTAATGATGTCTTCAACGTCATTGCTTTCATGGCTTATAATTGGTGCCGGTGATGCTTCTTTAGGTTTCTCCTCGGTCTTTGTCTCCTTTTTAGACTCCTTAGTCTCATCTTGACTTGTAGTTGTCTGTTTCCGAGATTTCTTTGACTTCTTTGCCTTCTTCTGGTGCTTCTTAGACTTTTCTTTGTCTGACTTACTGCTAGCATCTGTATCTGCAGACGCTGATGAATCATAGTCGCTGTCGGTGCTAGAATCAGAGTCAGAATCCTCCTCTTCATCCGACTCGCTTCCTGAATCAGAGCATGTGTCTTCAGCATCAAATCTGTCTCGAGCATACATCTTTTCTAGCATAGTTATCAGTTTTGCCACTTCGAAGGGGTCTTTCATATCATGGGCAGTATATTGAGCAAGATATTTTGTCTCTAGTCGAGCTTGTGTTCGCCGTGGTATACCTTGCCAGAAATATTTAGCATATTCCTCTTCAGTAATGATAGTCTTCAGCTTAAGCCATCCAGCAACTTTTTGAAACTTGCGGTAATACCTCCGTACTCGGCTCATAGAATTTAGAGGCTTGTGCTTAAACTCTTTGACTAAAACTTTGAGATCTTTCTTCTTATATCGGCTGTTACGTAGGTCTGAATCAAATAGTTTCTCAATGCCAGCCTTGAGAGTGGTCCAATCTGGCTTGTTACTATCGTAGATTGTCTCAAGAAGATCCTTGACATATGAGTTGCAGTACCGTCGAATGAGCTCACATTTATCTTTTTCCGTTGTGACTGAGTTCTGAACGAGAAGATCCTCATATTCAGAGAGAAACTCCTGGGTATATAGCGGTTGCCCACGGAAGAGTTTGGGGGCATGCTTGGATCCCCTTGCGGGCATATCAGCTTTGGTTCTCGACATGATGGTAACAGTAGTCGTTGGAATAACAGGTGGTGGAGGATTGACTACTGTCTGGACTATCGGTTGTGCTTGAGGAGCGGGAGGATTAATAGGTGGAGGCGGATTGACTACTATTTGAGGTATCGGTAGTACTTGAGTAGGAGGATTAGCTTGCGGCTGTTGCGGTGCTTGAGGTGCTGGAGGCTGATTGGGATTTACGACGGGCGGCGTCGATGGCCCAGTATCCGGGGGCATACACTAGTCAAGATCCAATGCGCGGTATGCGTCCTTTCCACGACTAGCGACTAACCAACAGTATGGATAGCAGGATAAGGCGGCAAGGCAAAGGTATAACTGGCGAATGTCCTCTTCCAATGCGCGGTATGCGTCCCTCCCACGACTAAACGACTATTCAACAGTATGAATAGTAGGGTAGGGCGGCAAGGCAATGGAGGTCGAGGGCTGGTGCAAAGATAGAGACTTGAAGTAGGGGGCAATGATATAGACCAATGCCCCTCGCGGTGGGCTCCAATTTGACGTACGCTCAAGTCAATGAGATAAAACTCGATCAACTATTTGCCTGAGGGAATCGGACTAGACTCAAAGTCAGATGAGCTTCCTCAGTTGTTCGATGACGATGATGAAGTCTCTACCTCTGAGTAGCAGGGGATAGAAGGGATAGTACGAGGACTAGAGTGGATACGAGCGTTAGAAGTACTACACTTGAGCACTTGCTTACGAGGGGGACGTTACGTACTAGGGTACCGCCGGTTGCAGTACGCTAGGGAGTTTCTCACACAGCTCACGTTTGAGGGGAAAGAACGTTCTCATTCTCCCTGCTCAGAGGCAGGGCTTTATATACTATGAGGTACGGGAACTATTCTAACA
>NDFF03000087.1:0-38897 GCA_002150815.3 Grammothele lineata
AATGTTTACATTTTCTGCTACAGGGAAATCACTGAAAGCACACATTGTAGAATGTTTACTCTCTACACTCCTTTCGCGCGATTTTTCCCCCTCATCACATGACTACGACGGCGAAAATGAAACCTTTTCGTCGGTTTCCGCGCCAGTGGTTTCTGAGTGATTTTCCTTTGTCGTAAAATCTCCGCAATATGATACCTTTCTCGACCAAGGAAAACAGCTGAAAATCCGCAGAAAGGGTAATCCCGAGCCACCATTGGTCGCCGATTTTTCCCCCTCCCAAAAATCAGGAATCCCCGCCGTGCCTGCCATCCGAGGCCTTGCTACAACTAGAATGCCTATAAGATTACTTGAGGTTGACGGAGCAGCGGGCTTGTCTCACCTTTCAAGCTCTGCTGTGGCTGGAGCACCCGGCATCTCGGAGACCACCCCCTGCTTGTGGACTTGTGTTTGCAAGCCAGAAATGGTTAGTCAATGGAGGAATGGACAAGGAGCAGCTTCAGTACTGATTGCACATCCATAATGGATGCGTGCCAGTACTAAGTATGCACCCAACCATTGAACCGAGGAAGATGCATCCATCAGCAATATGATGCGTCATCAAAAGGGCTTGAATGGCGTAGATTCGAACCCGCGACGTCAAAAAGCAACGACAGGAGCTAATCCGACTGAGCTATAAAGATGTTAGGAGGTAAAAAAGTGGTAGGAGTATGACCCTAGTACTATGTACGATGTTTCGAATGTATCTCAGTTGGTTTTGAACATATTTACATGCAAATGGGCACATTGGAAAGGTGCTTGAAAGGGCTTTCGAACAAGCCCACCCGCGCCTGAATTGGACCAGTGGCTGTGGAAGGAGACCATGTGCTCCTCCTGCCCTCTGGAAGCAAGGAGGGATTTTGAAGGCGAGACCTCAAGAACATTTTTATTTCTGTATCTAGATATACATTAATACACTACCGCTTGCTGTATCCCAAATCTCAAAAGAATTAGTGCTAATTCGACCAAATTGCAGTGCTGTCTTCAGTGGGAGTAGGAGGAGCACATGGTCTCCTTCCACAGCCACTGGTCCAATTCAGGCGCGGGTGGGCTTGTTCGAAAGCCCTTTCAAGCACCTTTCCAATGTGCCCATTTGCATGTAAATATGTTCAAAACCAACTGAGATACATTCGAAACATCGTACATAGTACTAGGGTCATACTCCTACCACTTTTTTACCTCCTAACATCTTTATAGCTCAGTCGGATTAGCTCCTGTCGTTGCTTTTTGACGTCGCGGGTTCGAATCTACGCCATTCAAGCCCTTTTGATGACGCATCATATTGCTGATGGATGCATCTTCCTCGGTTCAATGGTTGGGTGCATACTTAGTACTGGCACGCATCTATTACGGATGCACAATCAGTACTGAACTATTATGGACAAGTCATGCATGTACAATACAACACAACATTGAGTGAGGGGGGATACAATTAGCATATAAATGACTTGCTAATTTCATGGTTTTGACCTATACCTGGCCCTAGTGATGGTTGTGTGAGGGTGCAACATATTTAGGTGCACATGACTTGAATATGTGTGGGCTGTTACAAACATCTGGACCTGATACTTTCTTTGCCTTGCTTGGTTGCACAATATGCGTAATTGTTACATTACCTGTTCCCACACTCTGTTCAACTGCTATTGTTTATACAATGACTCTGTATTGTACAATTTTGACCAATGCAATGCGTCACACATTACAAGAGGGCCATCTGCAATGTTTGAAGATATATGTCATGCATCACAGAAGCCCTTGCTGCTTGTGACAAATGTGCCACAAGATCCAAAAATTGCTGAAAATTACCAAAAATGCCCTAAAAATCTAAAACAGCCCTGCCTGCAGCACAGTTGCCTTTTTTACTGTAAAATTGAGCTATATCGGTGCCCTGTGGGCCCTCTTAAAAGCAATTTTATAGCCTAATGCAGGGTCACTGACCCTGTGCTGCACTGTACTGCACAACCTATCATGCACCACACCCTGGTGTGATGCACTGCTTTAGGCATCTGAGGGTATCACGTATCACACCCTGCACTGCATCGGTTGAAATTGTATAATATGAGACATTGTTCTCATTGTTCTACCCTTACATTATTTCTGCATACAATGGATACACCGTGATCTATTGTTCTATATATGTATATATAGTTAAGTGTTTGTGGTTGAGCCTATTGAATGTAGATAAGCACAAGTGAAGTCAATTAAAAAATGTAAAGTATATGACGTGCATATTAAGATTTTAGGCCTCATGACATCTATCTAAAATGTAGCTGGTGGTTTAAATGATTTGAATGAACTCAGTTGAATTTCAGGTGCTATGATACTTCAGATTTTAGAAGCATATCAGTGTGCTGTATACTATAAACAGATAGGCTACATTTTAGATGATATAAAAGGGTGCTGAAAGGGATAAGTATTGAGGCTGATGATATGTCTTAGAGAGGATGCAGGTTACAAACATTTCAGACAGCCCAATTTACACGCTTTCAACAAGCTGATTTTGGCCACTAATTTTGTAGATATCTGTCAGTCTAATTTGAGCCCTATCATCTACATTTCAGTGGGCCTGAAATGACCAGGGGGAGCATCTTATAGCTCTATAAAGCTGAAAAGGACCATGGCCCCCAGTATGCAGAGTGTGAGGAGCACTGTGGTGCTACTAGGTGCTCCCGCTCATCATTTTAGATACACTGAAAGGTGGCTAATAGATTTTGAATCAGATGAACAGATAGCCATAAAATCAGCTATCAATATTGGTCACTGAAAGCGAATAAATTGGGTCATCTGAAATATTTGCAACTGGGCATCCTTTTTGAGACATATTATCAGCCTCAATACTTATCTCTTCCAGCACCCTTCTTATTGTCTGAAATGTAGCCTATCTGTTTATAATATATAGCATGCTGATATTCTTCCGAGATCCAAAGTACTGTAGCACCTAAAATTTAACTGAGTTTGTTTAAATGATTTAAACTGTGTAAAAGAGGGCTATGACTGGCAAGCATGATTTATGAGGAACAGGTGTTATTCAGTTTATATTCACTTTACTATATACTGCTCTATTTAAATTTATATAAAATGAGTCAACTATTGTAGTTCTTTAAATACATAACACACTTAGTGAATACATAAAAGCTATCCTATCGACTGTTAGCATACATGCTATGGGCACTTATAGTATATAACATGTTGTATCTAATTTCATTATTACTTACCTGATACCATTAATGAACCTCATTGAGCAGCTCCTCACTCTACACTAGTTGATTGGTTGCTTGTTAGACTATTTGAGTGCTCCTTTCCTATATCATAATCTACTGCACTGGTCTCTCCCTCAGCTATTATTTCTTGCACACAGATTTAGCCTGTTGTATTTTCTTTGTCTCTAGTTTGCTGCTAATTAAAGTCAAATATGTAGCACTTTATTACATAGTTCATACTAAATGGTAGCTACCTTGTAGACTATATAGCATACCAATTTATATATAGAGCAGTAGAATACTCATATTTACCCTCTCTATTTGTTGTGTAGTGCCTCAACTTCTATGCAATATCAACTATTTTACTTATATATGTATTCAACTTGTTGCCTTCACTAAATGTTACACAGTTATTCTTATGCTCTACAATGTGCATTAATGTGTTCTCCTCATCTGTAGCTTTCTAGTAATATATAATATGTTTAACTTTGGTTGAGTTGTTGCAAAGATACAGCCAGAATGATTTGGGCATTTGAGTTTGAAAAAAAGTGCCTTAAAAGCGCAAAAAGGCCTATTCTAAGAGCCCAAATGTTAATATCTTAGCTAAATCTTGATCAAATTACATGATTCAAGTTGTGTTAGTAAGCTAGAGGCTGTGCGATCCCATGCCCATTTTAAGCGTCCAATTTGCATCAAAACTGCGCTATTTATAGGCTGGATGGCTTGGGATGCACTTAGATGTATTTGTAAGTGCTTATCGCATTTTTAGGCACTTTTTAGAACCCCAAATTGGGACAATTCTGAACCCTCCGTAATCATCCAAATTGGAGCTCCTATGGGCGCTTAATTTGCGCTTATTACCACTCAATCCTGTTCTATTAACAATAGATCTTCATAGTCATTAATCAGTGTTTTAGCTGTATCCCCCCCCAAATCTCAACCAATTAACATCATTTCAAATGCATTATACAGCTTAAATGAAGCTCTATCAGGCCATAATGCTTCTGATATTACAAGATACCATCTTCTTAGTGTATAAATGCTTAAGCATCTAGATAATGCACTGCAGACTGCTACTTTACATATAGCAGCCTTATTTTGCTAATGTCTACCTCAATACTTGCTTGATTGGCATGATTCAAAGTGTTACAGGTCACATTCAGCCATAGCTATATGCTGGTGCATGCTAAAATAGTCTCATTTACAGCACCAAACATAATATATAGAACATTACCATGTACACAGTTTGGTAGGGTATAAATAGCCCAAATGTTGTAGCACTATAACAAGTGAAGCTATCCACATGGTGTTGATGCATATAGAGGGTATTTAAAGTGCTTATTATAGGCCAGCATAGTCCCCCATGCTATAACAATGCTTTGAGGGTGGATGGCACCAAGTACTTTTTGATGACACAGATAGATGCTGGTATGGCACCTGTTAGTGCACTACTATAAAGGCACTTACAAGGTAAAGTGCTATGCAGCCATTACTAGTGCAGTTATTGACATGGTGTTGATGCATATAGGAGTTATTTAAAGTGTATACAAGTTGTAGTTAAGCCCCCCTAAGTGTAATAGTGTATAAGGGGTGGATGGCAACATGTTTACTTAGATGACGTAAAATAAGTGCTGAATCCAAGTGTGAAAGTCACGTTGACGTGTCCACTGGAGGTAGAAGGCGTGGATCAGAAATCACGGCTGAGCCCAAGGGCAGGATGTTCGGTGCTCGCGCCGGTCGTCGCAAGGCTCTGCAGCTTTCCGCGGCCTCGAGGCAGCGCTAGCGATCAAGCGTGCTAGCGAGCGCCGGACCACCGTGCAGTGCTGCTTTGCAAGTTCTTAGGATTTGCGTGGTTCGCTTCGCCCGTCTAAGCTAAAGTCGGTCCATCGCGGGTCGTGTTAGGAGGATGCAAGGCACAGGGGTTGACAGTCGCGGGTAGTTACGGCCGCGTTGCGGGGCGTCTCGGGTGTTCGCGTCTGTGTATCCTTGTTTTGGTTTTGATCGCCCGCCCGTAGGTAGCTCTGTCTAGCGTACGAGTAGGGCTCCAGAATAGACCACCATCTCTAAGCCCAGAGTCGCGACCGAGAGCTCAAGTCCGCGAAACTCATCGGTTCACCACCCCTTCAAGTCATTCTCCACCGAGTACGTTCTGGTTCGCGTCGCGATTCTCCTCTCCTCGAGTACGAGCTTCCCTCCTCTTCTCTTCTATTCCCGAGCTTCCCCCTTTTCCCTCCGCGAGTCTCTACGCCACGTCAGTGACGGTCGCGATCCTCCTTAAGTCCCCCCCTCCCCTTTATTTTTATCGCTCGAGTTTAGTGCATCGCGGACACCATTATCGCGGTTCTCTTCCCCCCCCGCTTCGCCTACTCTATCTACTCCTCCTGCCCGCGGTCGCTACGTTAGGGAACCTGAGGCTGACTCGACCCCTCCTCTACCCGTCCTCCCCACTTCAGGTAGATCCCCAGGTCTTCGCTAGTCTTTCCTGCCAGTTGGTGGTTTAGATAGGTGTGACCACCTCATTAGTGGAGCCCACCGCGAGGGGTCTTCAAACCTCAAAAGGCCTTCACCTCTCGTCAGCTCTCCGGTTCTCTTCTTTACCTACACACTCCCCCCCTTCTTCCCAACACGAATACCCGCGCCGTTAGCAGTCGCGACGAGTTTCGCGACGCGGTCAACGCTCACTTCGGCGACGATCCCTCATCGTCATTCTTCAATTCCCCCGAAGCCGACTCTCCCCGCGATCAGAGCTCAAGTCCCTTCCACGGGTCCCTCACTCCTCTAGCAAGCTCCTCCCCACATTCGCGGTCACCCTCAGCTTACTCAGCGGACGTCTCGGAGCCGAACGGACTGCAAAACGAACGTGTCGCCCTTCGGTTAGCTGCCCAAGCAGGATTCCCAGCTCGCCAACAAGAAGAACTCTTCCACATCCTCGCATCCGCCCTTCGCGACTCTGATCAGTCGATCGCAACCGCTTCATCGTCCTCTTCCTCACAGAATCAACTTCCCCCGCCTCTCCCCGCACCTCCTGTACCCTTCCCAGCAATCGCGATGGCGTGGGCCCCAGCGAACGGTATGCCCCTTCGTGGCGAGCGCACCTGCCCCGTCTTTAACTCTGCTTCGCCCGCGACCGTGCTCCGCTTCTACCAAGACCTGGAAGCGTTGTGCACTCGTGCCGGCGTCAACGACGACGAGGAGTGTAAAAAGCATGCAGTTTACTATACCGACGCGGAGGTCGAGTACATCTGGAAGTCGTTGACGACCTTCCGCGACCCGGCCAGCACTTACCGGCAGTTTCGCGATGAGGTCACCGCCCTCTACGGGTATACCGGGCTCGAACATCGATGGACCCTCCAGGACCTCGCGGGCCTCCTCGCGGAATACGCGAGTGAGCGGGCACCTGGCGTTGGGTTTCGCTCCCTCGAGTCCTACCAAGGGTTCTATCGCCGGTTCCACGCTGTCTCGTCGTACCTGATCTCGTCAACCAACTCCTTATCTCAGGCAGAAGCCGCGCGGACCCTCCTCAGCTCGTTCAGTGGCTCCATCGCGGACACTATACGAGTACGCTTGGTTTCTGACAGCACCCACGACCCAGATGCTCCAACGATTGCGGTCATCCACGCTGCGGCCACTTACGCGCTGCGTCACAGCGCGACAGAGACCATCGGAGCAGGCGCCGCACCACAGGCGCTCCAGACTGCTGATCCCCCGCGGGCTGCGCCCACTCCGGAGCTAGAAGGATATATCAAGCGCGAAGAACTGGACTCGTGTTTCGCCCAGCTGTCTTCTATGCTCTCTCAGGTCCGAATGGACCAAGCGAACGCGATCGTCGCCGGTCTCCAACAGGCTCAGGCAGCGCCGCCACCCCTCCAGCAGGCTCAGTACCAGTTTCCCCCACGACAGTACCTGCCACGCGCGCCGGGCGGAGGGCCGACATTCTGCTTCTACTGCGGACAGGAAGGCTGCCACATTTCTAACTGTCCGCGTGCGGCTGAAGACATGCAGCGCGGGCTGGTTCGCCGCGACAACACTGGTCGTCTTGTTCTCGCGAACGGTGTCGACATCCCGCGCAACATCCCAGGCAATAACATGCGCGAGCGTGTCCAGGCCTGGCACGCTGCAAACCCGAACACCGCCTCCACAGGAACACCCAACGCGGCTCTGCCAGGAGGAGGGGCAGGCGGAGGAGCGGCCGCGCCAGCGGCAGGCGCGCGGGTGGGCCAGTTCTCGTACACAGTAACCATCGATGAAGATCCCGAGGAATGGTCTCGCGAGGCGTTGCAGCTTCACCTTACCACGGTAGGGGCCCAGAAGAAGTCGCGTATGGTCCTCGATGGTGTCTATCCCCCCCCGGTCAGCAGCATCCCATCGGCGCAGCGTGCTAAGGCGACAGCGAGTGCTCCTGCTGGCTCGAACACGTCGCGTGCGCAGCCGGTTCGTTCCCCCACTCCTATCCCCGGTATTGGTGTACCCCCGTCTGGGCCGTCGACAGCTAGTCAAGGTCCCATTCATCCATTCGCGGACGCGAAGTCAGTGCCCGTGGATGTCACCCAGAGGTCGTCGACGAATCCATTCCGCAACCCTAACAAGTCTGCCTTTCAAACGAAGTCAGTGATGTGTTTTCATGACGCGAAGGCAGTCGATCGAGTTGGGGAACGCTTCCTCAACAAAGAAATCACGCTCACGACTGGAGAGTTGTTCAGTCTAGCACCCGAGTTTGCGAAGCACGTCCACGAAGGAACCGCTGTCCGTCGCGTGGCGTTCCGTGACCCAGGGGCGGGCGAGGCTCAAGCGATCGACCAGATGATTGAGAAGCTGCGCGCGGAACCGGCGGGGCGTGTCACGACTGCATATGTTGAAGAAGTACCGGATGAAGATGGTGAAGTCAGCGGTGTAGCGACCTTTGCGGCAGCGGCTCGTTCACCGCCGTCAACACAGGGTCAGGTAGCCTCGGTCATTGTCGCCCCACCGCTCTCCAGCCTTCGTACGGTCTGGGCGCACATCAACGACTCCGCGGCGCCTATCGAGTGCATCCTTGACCCAGGCAGCCAGATTGTCTCGATTAGCGAGTCCCTCTGCAAGCGATTGGGCCTATCCTACAACCCCAACAAGGTGCTTCGTATGGAGTCAGCGAATGGTTCGATCAACGGTTCCCTGGGCGTAGCAGTCGACGTTCCCTTCGTCATTCCCACTAGCGACATAGTGTTCTACCTTCAGATGCACGTTATGCGGGACGCGGCTTACGACGTTCTTCTCGGGCGGCCCTTTGACGACCTTGCGAGCACCATCGTGGAGACGACGGCAAACAGCGGCCATAGACTTACTATACACTGTCCTAACACGAAGAAGGTCGCGGTAGTCCCCACGTATCTTCGCGGTGAGGGACGGCCTGGGTCACAAGCAGCGGCTGTCCCTGTATCCACAGCACCCTCGGCGTCGGGTTTTTAGATGCAGAGGACTTTCCGGTGGAAGCGGACGAAGTAGCGGTTCTTCTCGACGTCATTGGTGATACCCCCGCTGCCGCGTTTTCGGCTTTCGCGATCCCGGAACGGTCCTCGCCGAGCTCAATTTCCTATCTCTACCTTTCCGCCTGCGATATGCCTGAAGTGTCCTCCTTTTTCTCGCCCATCTCCCAAAACACAAAAATCCATGCCGACGACCACGATCGCGCTCTCCATCCCAAACCTTCCCCTTCTGACTCGCCTCTGCCTCGGTTCGATGATATTTATCCTATAGACCAGAGCCCTGCGACCACGTATACCTTCTCGAAGGAGCCGAAACCTAAACAAGTCAAAAAGTACAAACCAGTCGCGAAGAAGGTTAAGCCCCTGATCGCCAGCTTGCCGTCGCAGTTTCGCATACAGCGACACATCGTCGGCGACCCGCTCGACACGATGCCCACTCTCGATCCCAACCCTCCCCCATTCGTCCCAGCGGGGCGTTATACCCAAGAACGTCGTGATCGCCTGCGTCGCGACCATGAGCATATTCTCACCCCTGCGGAACTAGACCTCCTTGACGACTTCATGCGGAAGCACAACCTCGCCTTCGCGTGGAATGACTCTGAACGCGGTCGCTTCCGCCCCGACTTCTTTCCTCCTATCGAGTTTCCTGTGATTCCCCACACGCCTTGGATACTCAAGAACATCCCCATTCCTCCCGGCTTGTACAAGCAGGTGTGCGACATCATCAAGCAGAAGATCGACGCGGGCGTCTACGAACCTTCTAACTCCTCGTATCGGTCGCGGTGGTTCTGCGTGCTCAAGAAGGATGGTTCGAGCCTCCGTCTTGTCCACAGCCTTGAGCCTCTGAACGCGGTGACCATTCAGCACTCGGGCGTTCCCCCAATCCCTGAACACCTTGCCGAACAGTTCGCGGGTCGTGCGTGCGGCGCAGCGCTTGATCTCTATGTCGGGTATGACCAGCGCGAGATCGCGGAGTCGTCGCGCGACCTCACCACCTTCCAAACTCCCTTCGGCGCCCACCGTCTTGTCATGCTGCCTATGGGGTGGTCGAACTCGGTCCCGATCTTCCACGAAGATGTCACCTTCATTCTGCAACCCGAGATACCCCACCTGACGGTCCCTTATGTTGACGACGTCCCTGTGAAAGGACCTAAGGACGACTACCGGCGGCCAGACGGATCCTACGAGACCATTCCAGCTAATCCAGGGATTCGCCGCTTCGTCTGGGAACACTTCGCGGGGCTCAATCGAGTCGTTACGCGCATGGAGTACTGTGGGGGTACCTTCTCCGCGAAGCCTGGAAAGCTGTTCTTGATAGCATACGAGTGGTACGTGATCGGTCATTGGTGCACTCGCGAAGGACGGAAGCCAGGTCGCGACCGTGTCGAAGCCGTCATGAACTGGGTCAGCTGCCAAGACCTCTCCGAAGTCCGCGCGTTCCTGGGAACCATAGGGGTCGCACGCATCTTCATCAAGAACTTTGCCAAGCGGGCCCACCACCTGCTCAAGCTTACTCGCAAGGACGCTGTATTCGAGTTCGGTCCAGAACAGGAGTCAGCGATGCAGGATCTCAAGCAGGCTCTTCTCGACTCCCCGGCCCTGTGCGCGATCGACTACGAGTCTGATTCCCCTGTCATACTAGCGGTTGACACGTCAGTCATCGCGATCGGCTTCCATTTATCCCAAGAGCACGGTACCGACCCCCCTCGACGATATTACAACCGCTTTGGCTCCATCACGCTGAACGCCCGCGAGTCGCGGTTCTCTCAACCCAAGCTGGAGCTCTATGGGTTGTACAGGTCGCTTGCCGCGCTACGGCTATACCTGATCGGTGTTCGACGGCTCGTCGTAGAGACGGACGCTAGCTACATTCGAGGAATGTTGCAGAACCCCGACATACACCCTGGCGCCTCGGTCAACCGGTGGATTATGTCCATCCTCATGTTCCATTTCACCCTCGTGCACATCCCCGGAAAGTCTCATTCGCCGGATGGCCTCTCGCGGCGCAACCCGCAGCCTGGAGATGCCGACCGCGGTGAAGAAGTGGAGGAGTTTGGCGACTGGGTGGATATGATGCACGGCTTCTTGCACCTCGTCAACGCACCGCCGACCCTTGCAGACGCTCCTCTACGCGGCCTGGGCCAAGCCGTGGACGTAGCGGAGGCTCCGGGGATAGTTTCCACCTTCTTTAAGCAGACGAACGGTACCGCCGCGAGGCTGCCACGTATCGAGCCCCCTCCCTACGAGTCCTTCCCGCGCACCCCGCGGGCTGTCGAGGCAGAACAGAAGCTGGGAATAGTCAGGACCTGGCTTCGTGATCCCCTTCAGCGTCCCTCCGGCATGAGCGACCGCGCCTATCAAGCCTTCATGAAGTTCGCGTTGCAGTTTTTCGTCGACAAGAGCGATCAACTCTGGAAGTGGAGCGAAGACGGCCAACACAAGCGTGTCCTCGAGCCCGCAACACGCCCGCGAGCGCTCGTCGAGTTTCATGACTATATCGGCCATCGGGGTCAGTTCGCGACTCGTGCCTTCGTTTGCGACCGATTCTGGTGGCCGGACATCCGTCGCGACGTTGCATGGTACGTCAAAACGTGCCATGAGTGTCAAGTACGCCAGACTACTCGCGTGGTCATACCGCCGACAGTTCCCCTGCCCTCGTCGCCCATGGCCCGTGTTCACGTCGACTCGATGGTCATGCCCAACGGTTGGCACATCCTTCACGGTTGCTGCGCATGCACCTCCTGGGGCGAGGGTCGCGCGGTACAGAACGAGACGGCAAAAGTCATCGGGGACTGGATCTATCAAGAATTCCTCTGTCGATGGGGCGCGCTCAGCGAGATCGTCTCTGACAATGGTTCCCCATGGGTCGCGGCGCTCGAGCACATTGCGGAGACCTACCACATCACCCACATTCGCATCTCTGGTTACAACTCGCGCGCGAACGGGATTGTCGAGGGGTAAGGCTGAGCACGGATCGACCTACAGGTTATCCGGAGCCGGACCTACAGGTCAAGTCGTGCCCAAGCCCTCAACCTAGATCCGTGCGGGTCGGATCCGGCAAAGGAGCTGTATCCGGAGACCCGGATCCGTGCCGCACAGGTTGAGCCGGAAGAGATCCGTATCCGGGGATCTAGATCCGTAAGGACCCGTAGGTAGAGCCGTACACCTGTTTACACAACAGATCGGGCACACTGGACATAGTAGATGACGAGAAACCACTTGTATTATGCATGTATACTAATTTAGAAGTAAAGTAGCGTCGAAAGTGACCACCCTGCGAGACCTCCAAGAGAATCGAGCTGTACTAATCATCACTACTATGCTCAGCCTCCTCCGCATCAACATCTATGACCTCGTTCTCCTTGGCCTTGCCCTTCGCGGTGCGTTGCCTATCACTCAGCTCCCGGATCAGATTAACTACGTCCGTCTCAGGCACGAGCGCGGGGATAGAGGCCCAGGAGCCTAAAAGCGTGCTCGCGCGAACGGACGCGTCACTAAGCGAGTGACGGAGCCGCGAAACGGTCAGGCGTCCGCGCGAAAATGCGCGTTCAGCCTCGACGGATGTTGCTAATCCATGCAACCGAATCAGACTGAGACGCACGCCGCCAGGTTAAACTCCAAAGACGTACCAGGGACTGATAAAAAATCGAGTGCCATGCGCGCGAGTGCACCATCGCCAGTCTCGCTGGCAAGGAACGCGCCCCAATAGGCAAGGGGATCCTTGATGTTCGGAAGGGGTGGCGCACCCAGGTACGCTTCGAGCGCGTCAAAGGCCGCAGCGGCATGATGAGCGCGAGACAAGCTCTCGAACAGCGCGCGCGTTGCCTGCGGCGAGGGGAACGGAGTATGAAGTCAGTGAATAGCATAAGGCTGCACATCCGAAGAGGTACATACCGCATTAGTGCTGGCCTGCGCGCTCATGCGACCGGTCCCGGGACCGTTCTTGCGCTTCGGCACAGGGTGCTGGCGGGGCTCGCGAGGTGCAGGCGGGATCGCGGGCTTATAGTGGGAGGTCCAGGTCTCGCGCACGAGATGCAACGCCTCGTCGATCCACTCCTCAGGCCAATCTTGGTCGCGGAAGTACTGGGTCTTCAACCCCGGGTGTAACACTAACACAAGGTTCGACTTCAGCCACATGCGCGAAGAATTTCAAGAGTACTTACCCATAGCAACACGAAAAATGATAGTTTCGTCAGTGCGCGAGTAATACTTGTCGAGTATCTTGCGACCGCGTTTGGCTGCCTCGCGAACCATGGGGCTAAGCGTTTCGTCTCGGCGGAAATCGTCGACATGGCGCGTGAGAACGTCCATGTAGGGGATTACGTCGTGGACGAGCGCGCGCGAGCTGGCGGAGACGGCCTTCGTCGCGAACAGAAAAGGCTGTAAGATTCTCGAATTAGACAGTAAGGGCGCGTGCACAAAGGTATTACTCTACATCGAGAAGACGGTGTAACTCCTCCACAACCTTCCACTCCTCATTGCTCAGGAGGAAGCGGCGGAGGCGCATCCCGCGGTCCTTCGTCTTGTTGAACTGCGGAGTCTTGCAGAGGTCCGTGAGGACGTTGCGCATGTCGAGCGCGCGCTCAAGGACTTCCGTGACGGTGTTCCAGCGGGTCCTGACGGCACGCACGAGGGTTTCGGAGTTGAGGTCGGCATCACCCGCGAGTTGCGCGAGTTCCTCACGAATTTGCGGGCTATGCCAAACCTTGGTGGAAAGGCGTATGATCTGGGCAGACGTCAGCGAGGGGTGCAGGGAAAGGGCCACAGTACGTACCTTCTCCACTGCAAGCATTCCGATCTTGATCTCTTCTTGCGACAAGGGGATCATCGCGTCCATGTCGTCGTCCTCCTCCGCGGCGAGGGCGGCAATGAGAGCAGCATCGGCCGCCTCGCGGTCGATGTCGACATCGATGTCGTCCTCGTCGTCGTCGCCTTCTCCCTCGAGTCGCCCGTCCGCGAGTTCGGCCAGCTGGCGCGCGGTCTCTGCACGTTCGCGAGCCTCGGGATCGGAACCCTCATCCAAGTCGTCGTCCTCCGCAGCGGGAACTTCGTCCGCATTGGCTGCGTCGCCAGTCTTCTTAGATTTCTTGGGAGTGAATCGCGATAGAATAGCCTGAGAAAGAAGTACATCAACGACGTGTAGAGCAGGATAAACACAGTGAGAACTTACCTTGACAACCAGATTCAACACATGGCCGAAGCATCGTACTCGCGCCTCCATCCCACGGATCTCGGGCACAAGCACATGCAATTCCTTCATCATTACATCGTTGCTGTCGGCGTTGTCGCTAGTGACGCCGAGGATCTGTACGAAAGTGAGCACCAAGGCATTACATCGAGACGATCCTAAAAATAACGCACCTTCTTTTCGAGACCGTATTCCTTAAGAGATTCGACAAGCTCCGCGGCGAGGTACTTGCCAGTATGGGAACCTTTGAGCCTACGTGGTAACTGAGAGTCAGCAATATGATTAACACGAGAGAGTCGTCAGCTTACCTGACGAAGTCGAGGATGATGTGCTGCAACTGGGTGCCATCAAACCAGTGCGCGGTGATCCCCAGGAACGAAAAAACGTTCGGACTGGTCCAGCCGTCCACGCAAAGGTGTACGCGCCCGGGATACTCCTGAAACCACGCGCACGTCAGTGAATCCGCGCGTCGCGAAAGGAAAGATGAGAACTGTCGTACCTGGAACATAGTGATCACGCGCGCTTTCGAAAACTCCAAGATGGACTGGATGTCCTGTGAAACCGTATGGCGCGAGGGAATCTTGACCTTCGAATACAGCATGACCATGATTTGTTGAAGCTCAGGGTCCTCGACGATGACGTAGGGGCGGTGACGGCGCGCGCACCACAGCGCGATGAGGTAGCGCAACCGGGCGGGCGAGTACGTGACGCCGGCCGCGAACGTCTCAATGAGCTGGACTTCGGCCGAGTCCGCTGGCTCACACGTGTTGCGATGGCGGCCCAGATTCCCGGTGGAATCCTCGTAGTCCGCGCGGTCGACGAACTTCGACGGGTGCCTGTATGAAGAAGAGTCAGCAATGGAGAAGCGGTAAAGAATAAGAGACGACTGACACTTTGCAGCAGAAGCGATGAACCACCGCGCCATCTTTGACGAACACGATCTCGGGAAAGAGAAAGTGTTCGTACACTTTCGAACGCCAGGTGCTCGAAAGCGCATCTAAAAATCATGTAAGTCAAAACGAACGTTGTATGGCGTAGATAGAAATTGCTTACCCAGGATCTCCTCCGGGGTTTTACCGTTGTACTTCTCGAGGAAACGAGCCCGCTTCTGCGCCGCGGTAGGGCGCGCGCGACCTGCAGAGCGAACCCGTTTGGCGACGGCCTGAACGCCATCGGCGATAGCCTCGTCTTCGCTGGGGGCTTCGTCGTTGGGCTGGGCCTCGACATCGGCATCGACATCCGAGTCGGTGGAGTCGCCGACACGGGTGCGTTTGGCGGCGGCGTCGCCGCTACCAACGGTGCTCGCGCGCGCACGCTTGGCCACTGTGGAGGTAGACATCGAGTGAGACGGTGACGATCAGAACGATATGCAAAAGGAGAGGGGGTTGCACGTACCTTGCCTCGTTCGGACGGCCAGCATATATACGCCTCAATGGTAGGCGCTTCACACTGGGCGGCCGCGAGCGTAGGGACTTGAAGGATGTCTTGACTCTGGTGCATGGGCGGCGGACGTACGCGGCGCAGGGATGCGCGAGCGAGCCGGGCCACCTGAACGCCATGTCGCCGCTGTCCCGTCCGTCGCGCTAGGAAGGCCGACGGAAAGCTCCACCCAAGCGAATGACACGCATAGCGGCCAGGCGTGAAGTTTGAGCCTGTCTCGAGGGGAGTCGTTCCGAAGTCTGTGAAAGGTTGAGTCCGTCAGGGTCCACGGAGACAATCGCGTGTAGATCTCACCTTCCAACGCACAGACTGGGCTCCAGTGATGTGGTACAGGAGCGTTTGGCTGAATACCTACGCGCATGGATGTACCTGCGTCAGACTCTGAGACCACCGCGATCGAATTACTGACGTACCTCCTGCTGACGACGCAGCTAATTGGGGTTGTTGCGAGGGTCAGGAGGCCGACGCCCATCACTGAGGGCAGGTTTCGTCGGCATCGCGGGACGGGTTCGGGCATCGGTGTCGGGTTGGTGTCGGGATCGCGGATCGTCCGGATGACGGCCGCCGTGACGGTCGCGATCGACTAGTCTGCGCACGGCGGGGAGAGCCAAACCTGAGGAAAAACATCGAGACGTTAGCGTGCATAGATGCGCTAGTAGAGGAGATCATACCTCAATCGCCTGGCATAGCCGTTCATGCGGGCGAGGCGGTATGAGGGCGGAGTGAAGAGAGAGTCGCCCCAACTCAGCTCGAGCGCCAATTTCAGCACTCAACATCCCACGCCGTGCACGGACCACGAGCGCCAAGCGCTCACGTGGCACGTTCTAGGACACGAAGTGTTCTATGTGCTGTCCGACGTACCTCAACTCGTCCTCTCTCCTCTGTAGATCACCCCTCATGAAGAGCGACTCGAATGCCTTCAATACAGCGGTTGCCAAATCTGGTACGTCACGCGGTATGCGATGCAGCGGCTGATTGGGCGCGGCCAACGGTTGCTGGCGTCGCCTACGGGTGAGTTGCTTATCCGCCCGCGTAACCAGTGTTGAGCAAACTCCGCAACCCCAACTAACCCCGTCGCGCGATGCGCAATTTCATCCAGGCCCTGGGTGACGAAGAGTCTCGATCAACAGCCGAAGCGCAGATTTCGGAGACGATGCGGCAAGGTGAGTCTTACTGCATTTTGTGCGATCAAGGGTGGCTAGCTCTTAGAACGATTGCAGGTTATGCGAAGGCACATGCGCATGGCGGGCGACGGAGCCTGGAGGCCGATCCGTCAGAGAGCATCCCACAAAGTACGTTGCGCACTCTCCCCCCACCGCCCCATTCCTCCTCTTCGTAACTTCTCGCTCACATCAGCGCTCTCACACGCCGAACGACAATGCTCCCTGCTTTTCGCCCTGCCCCACGTCCTCTCCCTCCGCCGCCGGCTGGCGAGTACGACGCGGGCTTCGCAAATATTTATCTGCGCACGGACAGCTGGATCAACCGCGACGGTACTGTCTGCGTGTTCGTCACGCTCACCATTGACGGCCCTGATTCCTCTCTTACGGTAAGCCTCCTGCTCTCTCTCTTGCCTTACCACTTACTGATACATCATCGCTTTAGCTCTTGTTACCGACCATGGGTCCCGACAGTCTCAGCGAGGCCACTTGCAATCAGTGGATCGCTGCCGTTCAAGGACCCGACGTCACCCGAACGGGCATTAGTGACGACCAGCGAGAGATGGTAATCCATCTCTTGCTCGCTTTCCGCGCATACAGCCAGACCCGCGACGACGTCAACCCCGATGGGTACTACGGCATGGTTGGCGAGCTGGTTGTGCTCGCGATGTCCTGCCAACCACACGAGCGCGCTGACGATCAACTTGCGGAGTGGTTGTCGGAAGTCGCATATGGCGCGCTCCCTGCTGTAAGTCCTGCAAATGCTATATCGCTTCCCCTCGACGTTCTAACTTCTTTCAGAGCGTCTTTTCTCCCGAAGACATCCCGCCCGCATGCGTTCCGGATAGCCAGCTACCCGGGGACCCCTTGCGTCCGTGCCGCCGCGAGGCGCCGTCGACCGCTGGCCAAGCCGTGCCCACCTTCCCCCAGCGCTTCGTGTTTCAAGCGCGTCGCAACGCGTTCGCTCCGTCGAAGAAGCTGGTCAATGACCTACTTCGTGTAGCCGTTGCAGCAGAGGCTAGCCGCCAGCCTGCGACCGCCCTCGCCTCGGGTGAGAGTCTCGACAACACCGCGCGCATGGACACCCCGCGCGCTCCCCCCTCCCAGCGTACTAGCGCTGCCGCCGAGCATGCGGCCGATGTACGCGCTTTCGCGACCGACAACGCGGACTCCGGGATCGCGGGCCTAGGGCGCGACTGTATCGCGCATCGTCTCGAAGTCGCGTATCGCGGCAGTCTCGCGGACAGCGTCGATGTGCCCGGTAGTACACCTGTCGAGCGCGCCGTGTCTAGTGACGGCGCCAGTGTGGATCCCGATGAGTGGGAATACTTATCTGATGGGTCAATGCCGTCCCTCGAGACGGTTGCCTCTGACTCTGATGAGGAGTGGTTGGAGTCTGCTAGTGACTCGGATGAGTAGTATCGCGTACATAGGGACTAGTAGCTACTGTCTTCTAGTTTACTGATACAATCTATAGAACTCTATCGATTCTGCTATAATCTATGTGCCCCGAGACTTGATTTCGCTTTTGAAAGGCTTGGTGCGCATCAATCGACTCAGGTCCTCAAGGTGTAACTGTGACAGCACAGAAGCGCCGAGTGACATACTTGATAGGGTAGAATGTGACGGGTGTTTGTCGGGCAAGGCAGACTGGCAATGGCACTTGGGGGGCTATAACTTTGGTGTGACCTACAGCAATGTGATTGGCATGAGATTCCCTCTGCTCTGCCATGTGTTCGTAGTAATGACCTGTCACGGCTCCTGCATATGGCAAGGGTGTGACCTGGACCCGAGGGTGACCCGGTGTGCAGGTAATCCGAACCGGACGGATCGTGACCTGCAGGTCACGGGTGCAGGTCGAAACGGGTCGAACCGGACTTAGATCCGCACCCGTGCTCAGCCTTATCGAGGGGCCCCACTTCCACATCCGCGAGGCACTCATCAAATCCTGTGAAGGAGACGCGTCGAAGTGGCTTTCGCGAGTATATGCAGTATTCTGGGCTGATCGCGTTACTGTTCGACGGCGAATGGGCTGTTCGCCCTACTTTGCCGTGACTGGCTCTCATCCTATCCTCCCGTTTGATCTTGTAGAGGCGACCTACCTCTCCCCACCGCCGGACTCCTTGCTATCAAGCGCACAGCTCATCGCGAGGCGTGCAGAGGCCCTGACGACGCGCAATAAGTTCATTCGCGAGCTTCGGGAGGACCTGTACAAAGAGCGCCTGGAGCAAGCACGCGTCTTCGAGGAGAACCATGCGTCTCAAGTACGCGACTACAACTTCAAGCGAGGGACGCTGGTCCTGATGAGGAACACGGCGGTGGAGAAGTCACTAGATCGGAAGACACGACCGCGCTACCTGGGTCCTCTCTTCGTGGTCGCGCGTAACCGCGGCGGCGCCCACATACTTGCAGAACTTGACGGTGCAGTCTTTGACCGACCAATCGCCGCGTACCGAGTAGTGCCTTACTTCCCCCGCCGCATAACGTCCCTACCCCTCCAGGACGACGACCTCGACGTACCCCCGGAGCGTATTGAACAGCTAGCTGCAAGTGCTGATCATGGTGACGATGATGTCGAAAGTGCGCTCGCGACGGAACGTGAGGCGCTGTGACGGACCTTCCTTTCCCAATTCACTAGCATTATGCATTACACATTTCACTCCGTCTACATTCCCTTTGTACCCCTTCACGTCCGATACCCCCTTGCCGTTTTGATGCACGACTTCTCTACGCGCTTCGCGTGCGACTGAGGACAGTCGAGAGTTCAGTTGGGGGGAGGATGACGTATTCTACTATAGTTCCTACATCCAGTTCTCGCTTTATGATCATCCCCTTCTTAGTTACATGGCCTAGTCGTCACACAATGCCTGCACTTTCAATCCACGCGCTCGAGGCGATCGTTTTCGAGACACAAGACGCACAGTGTTCTCAGAATACACGGTCGCGAAGTCACAATTCACTACATAGGCATTTGTTCCCACCCTCGGACCGCCAGTGCAAGCACTATACAGGACATGAGCACACATACACATTCGTTTCTCGCACATTATCATACACTCGTTCGCGTCGCTACTAACAGTATTCTCAGTCCAAGGCCTCCAGCGAACGCGCGACCGCGCCGCGAATCCATAACCGTGGCTAGTCCTCCATACGATCACCGCCCCCCGGCGCAGAGGTCCCAGCGCGCCCAACTGACATCAAATCCGCGATCGCCTGAGGGAGCGCGAGCAGAACCGACCGCATCTCGCCAAGGGTACGCACGGCGCTCAAAGGAGAGGGCTCGTCCATGCCGCGGTTTCCAGTAGGCGCACCGAACACCCCATTCGCGGCGATGCGCTCCTCGTGCCGGGCCAGTTCTTCAAACCGCGCAGCAGTGATTTGGGCGCGAGTCATCGCAGCCGAGAAGTCGTCCCACTCCTGCATCATCTGGTCGCGGAGAGCGGGGATGCCGACGATCAGCGGTGGCGTTGAGCGCGCCCACGAACCAGGCGAGTCCCGCGGGGTCCCTAGCGAACGCGCCTGGAATGCAAGTGGTGACGGGGCGGCAGAAGGGAGAGGCTCCGATCGCGCAACGCTCATCCGAGGCGGCTCAGGAACGTTGAAGCTGGGAATGGAAGCGGACGTCTCCGCGGCACTCTGGAATCCGTGTTCAGTCTCCTCGACCAGGTCCCGCACGGCTAGCGAACTTACAACAATGCCATCGTCATCCTCTGCGCGCACGCGCTTTCTCGGCGGCCGCCGAGGACCCGGCACAGCGGACGTGCTCTTACCGGAGACAGTCGACTTCCTACCAGAACCGCGCGGAGAGTCACCTTGCTCGTTCAACTTCTGCATAGCGGCCGTGGCGGCCACCCGTCGAGGGCGACCGCTGTAAGACACGACAGAGGCAGATGGGGCCACCTAGCTCGCAGCGGTCAGCACACCCAGCCAAGGAGGTGGCGACCCGTACACCCACCGTATGTTCTTCATCGTCATCAAGCTCTATGACGTGGGCGGCACCCTCTGGTACTCGCGGTTCGCTCGGCTCGCGTTTGACCTGAACTCCGGAGGAACTGGATGGGTCAGGAGGGGGCGCGCCGGCTGGCCAAACGATCCGGTCTGTCAGACCAGCGTTCGCGAGTTGCGCATCGATGGTCGAGCGCTCCATCGGCCACATGCCAATCCTCCACTTCCGACGCCCTCGCGACTCACGCATCGGATCCGGCATCCTCGCCCGTGGCCCTGGTTGACCCAGAATAGCCATGACCTCTTCGCTAGTGATGTCGGCCGGCTTCACAGCGTTTGAGAAGTACGTCTGGATGTACTGGGAGAGCTCCCTCGCGTTCGACTCGCGAGTATACCGGAACCGATCGAGGCGTTCAAAGTTGCGTGCGGCGGAGATCGGCGGCACACGCTGAGCGTCGGGCCACCAGTCGATATCATCAGGGCTGAGGTGGAAGTTGGCGAACTCGATCATTCCCTCCGTAATGTGGCGCATGGACGGCTCCAGATCGCTTCTGATACGCCAGCAATACTGGGGATAATAGACGGCAAGAACGGTGTTCCCCTCTACAAGTGCCGTGAGGTTCGCGATTGACAGGCGCAGCGTCGCGAGTCAAAACCGCACTTACTCGTGATGCTACCATCCTGCCGGATAAAGTCAACGCGACACGGGATACCGAGCTGCTTGCACTGGACGCAACAGATCGGCGTTGAACCAGGGACCCCAATCCCACAACAAGCGTATTCGCGAACGCGACAGTTGTCGCACTACCCGTAACGCGATTAGTGGTCGCAGCGGACTGCTAAGCGATGGGCGTTCACTTACTATCGGTAGCGTTAACAACCGCGGCATCACTGGGGGGTTCCACACCCCGCCCGGGCGTGCAGCGGGAGGCTTCGCGCGAGAGGCCGGCAGAAGACCGAGGGGCTGGGAGAGGACTCCCTCATCCATGTGAACGTGATCGCAATCGCTCTTCCACGGCAAGTACGCATCATCAGCGGGAGCGAGGTCGCGGCGTTCAGAGGCGGACACATTCGATGATGGCTGGGGAAGCGGCTCAGGCTCCGCGCGCGACTTGCCCTTCTCAGCCGGAGCGGGGGAGAGCGAGGCATGGGGTGCCACCGATGGGCCAGGGGTTGCGGACGCACCAGGACGAAGCATAAACTCTCGCAAATCCGCGAGGATCCTAGCGCGATCGTGCTCCGCGGCTTCCCCCTCAGGTGGTATCAAATCGCGGCCAAACGCGGCAAACCACAAGTCCTCCTCAGTCCGGGAGATCGAAGACCGACCCTCCCGACGCAGCGATGAGAGCCGACGGAACAAGAGGTCGATCGCGTCGATGAGCGTACGGGAAATGGGGACCACGCGCAGTTGCAGAGCGCGAGTAATGTTGTCAGCGGCCGCATCGCCGCTGTCAACGGGCATATCGGCTAGCGACTATGCCCGCTCATCAGCACAAGGGTGGACGACAAGAACATGGCACGCACCCGGGTAGCGAACGTTAACACTCGCATCGCTAGGCCGCGGAGGGCCCCAGGAGTGATCTGGCCTAACCCTTCTCGGTCAGCGCTCCTCACGTAGTCGGTTATCGCCCCCAAGGACATCAGTTTCTCGACGGTGTTCATCGCGAACGGAGTAGAGAGCTGTGCGGTCGCGGGAGGGGTTGAGGAGTGGAAGAAAGAGGACATGCGTCGCTCTGAGTTCTCCGCGAGGACCTATCTCCCATCCGCGGGCCCCCTCGTCGGCCCAGTTGGCTCGCTAAGGTGGTGTGTGCTTCCGGGCGCCAGATCGGGAAGATCGCGGACAGGCGCGGGCCGCGGGGGTGTTGCCTGGCACGCGTCCCACCCGAGAATCCAGTTCGAACCTTAAAATCCCTTCTATCACGCTACCTCCGGAACTCTATTTCGTCAACCAGTGGTTACTCGACATCCAACTCTCCCTCCCTTCCTTCATCCTCGCTCAGGCCAGCGCTAGCCTCCTGAGGGACGTCTTCAAGAGCAGGCATATCGTCGTAGAAGAAGCGCCGGTTGGTAGAAAGCGTAGGACGAGGCCCGTCGCGGTCGCGGACCCACAGGAGTGACCCACTGGCGGTCGTCAGTACCAGGCCCCCCGTCTTCCAGCAGACGTCCAACATCCGGTCCAATTCGGCCGTGACAAGCACCAGCGGGCCCCCGACACGGGCGCAACCGTGTCGTGTGATGACAAGCCAGGCCGCACTTGCTGATCGTCGAAGGCCCCACTGGCGGTGTACTGTCTCGGCGGACTCGCGGGAATCTGCAAGTCTCTCGGAGAGCGTCGCCCCCGCATCCGGCGGCAGGTCTATCAGGCGATGCAGCTGGGGTCCTAACGCGCGCGAGTCGCCATCGTGCAGGATGATCGCGGACTAGAGACCTATCAGCAGTGGTAGCGCGGGGGTGCTAGAAGCGATCGCGATCACTGACCGCTATATCCACGAAGATGTCAACGCATTCGCGAAACGACCACGTAGCGGGGTCCAGGTCCGCGAAGCCCAGGAACGCATCAACCGCGTCGGGCAGAGCGTCGAGTAGGAAGGGGTACGCTGTACGCAACAGATCCGTCGCGGTCAAGTCCGTCATCGCGAACGCGGGGTTGTTGGCGAGCCGATGGGACGAGAGCCACTCGCTTTATAGTACCAGGGCACTCAAGAAGGGATCAGAATCTTTCTGCAGTCGCGTGCTTGCGCCCCGCTGGTCCAGCATCAACCACATTCGCGATTACACTGTTTCCCCATCGCTTTCCTATCGCGGCGTATCGAGTCGTCCCATCACTCACTCCACCTCGTCCGCCCCTCCTTCGCTACCGTTGGTCTCAACGACACCCTCTAGCGCCTCTGCCGAGCCCTCCCACAGCGAGATCTCCTCGTTCAATTCCTCGACCATCTGGGTCATGCGCGCGAGCTCTTCATCAGGCACCTGTCCCGAACTGGTCGCGGCATGGCGAAGGCATTCTAGTGCAGCGGCCAGGGCACGGTACTCGGCCAATCGGTGACGGCGGGAGTACAGCAGCGCGCGGGCTCGAGCGACCGCCCATGAAGATCGAAAAGTCGCGAGGAGATCAGCATCGCCAAACTCCTCCAGCAGGATCTCCACGTTGTGGGCAGCACGGCTAGTACCACGAGGCGAGGCCGTCACCTGCAGCTTGTCCGTCTGTTCGCGATTTCACCCCCCCCGCTTATCAGCACAGCGCGACGCAATGACGGAGCGAGGACCCACCAGTGCCCTCAATGCCTCTGCAACACTGCCTTCGATATCCTCCCTGGTAGCGGTACCTGCCTCCACCCATGTCGAGAGGTGACCGAGCGAGTGGCCCAGCCTAGTATCGAGTACGAAGGCCCATCGCTGGAGGAGGTCGTCGATGTCGCGAGCGAGCGAAGTGGACATTGCGCGGTCTTGAATAGCGGAGGCCTCCCTGCATCCATCGGCGGCCGCCTTATATCGCTATCGCGTGCAAGGTCCTATCGCGGGCATCGATTAGTGGGCAGGCCTGACCGAGGACGGTCAAGATCTCAGTTGGGGGGAGATGACGTGTCCACTGGAGGTAGAAGGCGTGGATCAGAAATCACGGCTGAGCCCAAGGGCAGGATGTTCGGTGCTCGCGCCGGTCGTCGCAAGGCTCTGCAGCTTTCCGCGGCCTCGAGGCAGCGCTAGCGATCAAGCGTGCTAGCGAGCGCCGGACCACCGTGCAGTGCTGCTTTGCAAGTTCTTAGGATTTGCGTGGTTCGCTTCGCCCGTCTAAGCTAAAGTCGGTCCATCGCGGGTCGTGTTAGGAGGATGCAAGGCACAGGGGTTGACAGTCGCGGGTAGTTACGGCCGCGTTGCGGGGCGTCTCGGGTGTTCGCGTCTGTGTATCCTTGTTTTGGTTTTGATCGCCCGCCCGTAGGTAGCTCTGTCTAGCGTACGAGTAGGGCTCCAGAATAGACCACCATCTCTAAGCCCAGAGTCGCGACCGAGAGCTCAAGTCCGCGAAACTCGTCGGTTCACCACCCCTTCAAGTCATTCTCCACCGAGTACGTTCTGGTTCGCGTCGCAATTCTCCTCTCCTCGAGTACGAGCTTCCCTCCTCTTCTCTTCTATTCCCGAGCTTCCCCCTTTTCCCTCCGCGAGTCTCTACGCCACGTCAGTGACGGTCGCGATCCTCCTTAAGTCCCCCCCTCCCCTTTATTTGTATCGCTCGAGTTTAGTGCATCGCGGACACCATTATCGCGGTTCTCTTCCCCACCCGCTTCGCCTACTCTATCTACTCCTCCTGCCCGCGGTCGCTACGTTAGGGAACCTGAGGCTGACTCGACCCCTCCTCTACCCGTCCTCCCCACTTCAGGTAGATCCCCAGGTCTTCGCTAGTCTTTCCTGCCAGTTGGTGGTTTAGATAGGTGTGACCACCTCAACGTGCTAAAATGTGAGCACTAACATGCAACCCTAACCCCATGTATTTTCAATCTCTGCTCTAAACGGTAAGTAACTTTTGTATTGCCATCAGTGGCTGTGCTTACTGGCACCATTCTGAGATTCAAGCTGAGTCGTGTTTTGCGTTACACAAATAGCAGGGGTGGCTAACCCATAAATAATAATTATTTGTTCTTCATAAATTATAGTCATTCAAAGCCTGCCGCACTTTAAAGGTAGTCAAACTTTCGACAGACATGTTAAACAACCCCACATAGCACAAATGAAAGGCCTGTTCAAGTGCATCAAATTAACTGCAGCTGGTGCACAAGAAGTTGAAATTACTGAACCTTCTTCATAATGTCAACCTTGTTGACTGCCTTGTAGCCATTTACAATTCACCCTACAGACCTGTCTCTCAGCATGCCCACCTTCTTCTGCAACTGCATGGCCCCTGGCAACATCCCTTGCTTTAGCTTTTGAAGTGTTTCATCAGCCACATCAGCATGAGCTGACCTCTTCATTGCAAGCTTCAAGATCTTCTAAATGCCGACATTACAGGCTTGTAGAAGTGGAGTGCAACCACTGCGTATGTAGATGATGATAATCCACACATACTCTGTCTTCATCTGGTGGTGGAAGTCCTCAGAATGATGCACTGACCATACATTAATGTTCTAGGTACACTTTTATATAAAATAACTTGGGGGGAGTGGGCCATTCCTGGCAGCTACGATTAATGAGGAATAGCAAAGAAGTATATTTTGCTATTACATCATTATTAGAAGGTACATGGCATACCATTTACCCTACAGTTTTCAATGTGTATGAATCTTGTGTATTATATCTATCTGGATCCTCTATTTACATATGCAATCAACATTGAAGCTTTTATCCCACACCTCTGCCTTGATAATGTGCACCATATGTTAGCTTGTATAATATTTCTTAGGCTGTCAGCTTACTACTCCTAATTTTACTCCATCAAATGTTGCTATCAAATCTTAAAACATGCACCATTGCATTCCCCTCAATTTTACCTTTTTAATGGTATATAATATGTCTTACTTTGCCTTAGGCATTATGGAGATATGGCTCATACAACATATGCCAAAACATATGTCACAACATGTGTCTTGCCATGCAGATGCCATGCAAAAGCCATGTGGCACATCTTGAGCTTAGTCTCCCATTCAAACTATAAAGCATAACTTTAAATGCCTGACTAGGACGGAAAACCCTATTAGAGTTGAAGAGCTTAAGCTTACACTCAAAATGACAAATAAGCGCCCAAATAGCGGCAGAGTGTGACAATGTGACTGCCTAGTCACTAGTAACTGTCTGTCATTAGTGCAGAATGAAGGGGGTCAAAACAGAGTTGTGTGAATAACTCTGTCAGTTTCCTACCAAATGACATCATTAGGGGGCTCATTCAAGAGCCTATAAATACGCGCATTTGATGGCTGACTAAGCGCCCACATTAATGTCCATCTTTGGGATGGATTGATAAGAGAGAGTTTGGATGTAGTGCATTAAAAAGGGGGCTGCCAGATAGAGTTGCATTTTGTTTTCTCCATAGCTCTATCAGTTTTGGTCCAAATGACATCATTCAAGTTGCGTCAGGTGCGTCAGAAGCAGTACTATGGAACTGTAAAAAGGTGCCTGCGATTCTCTCATATATTCTGCCCCAAATGGGCGCTTTTTTGCACCAAAGCGCTTGCTCACTTTTGCAGGCAGTGCTCCACGGCGCGTCTCTGCACGTCATTTTCCGCAGTACGACGATGCGCCATGGAGCACCCCCAGCCAGAGTGCGCAGGCGCCTTGAAGCAAAATGGCGCCCAAATCGGCCTAAAAATGCGCCCAGGAGAGCTGTTTTACTGTCAAAACTCGATTAAAATGCGCATTTATGAAGATATTTGCATATCTCCTTCAGATCTGCATCCAATCACATGATCTCAGAAGCGCCTGATAGCCTAAGATCATTCCTATCTTATCTGCCCTTGGGCGCCAATAACACATAAGCTGATTGTCCCACAACAGCTGCTTCATTCCAGTCACTCTGCTGTGACTACTGTCATTGAAGGTGACTTGCAGTGACAAAGCTTAACATACACCTAGCTCACCCAATTCTGCACGGAATCGCATGAATGGGGGCTCAATAGAAAGCAATTGCATAGGGCTATTTAGCTGTAACATTCGCTTGTTGATAATGTTAGCCATTGGTGCGCTATAAGGCAATACATGCACATATAGCTGTTACAGGACTGCCATATGTTAAGATTCCTAATAGCTCAGTAACTAGACTACTTATGAACATGGTTCAAGTGCATACAGTCATCATTTGAATTCTATATTCACATGACATACACTCCCTCCATCAGTGATGTCATCTTGATAATGGATTGCTTGAAGATATTTTGGATGACGCACATAAGCGCTGGTGAGTGTAACATGCTTGTGTGACAACTAGGTTATGCAGCCATACAGACAATATGTGAGTCAATGAAACACTAGATAGAAGGCCCTATAGGGTGTTGTAGCCACACCCTTGCTGCTTTAGAACAGCAACGTGTATTTAGCGCCTAATACCAATGTGCTACAGAGCGTGCTTTAATGTCACAACTACTATAACTCAATCACTATTGAACTTACAGATGGGGTGAAGGTCTATATAGTCATCATTTCAATGCTATACATAGATGGGGTAAGCTCCCCTTCCCTCAGATGTTGACTTGATGATGGATGGCTTCAATGACTTTTGTATGACGCATTTAAGCACTCTGTGCAGGCCAAGGGTGAGCTCTAGCACCGTGCAGGCTAAAGAAGTCAGGTGCTGAAATGTGAGTGCTAACACTCAACCCTAACCCTGTGTAATTTCAATCTCCGCTCTAATGAGTAACTAAATCTTGTAGTGGGATCAGTGGCTGTGCTTACCAGCACCTTTCTGAGTTCAGGCTGAGTCTAAAGCGGGTGACACTAAGCGTGTCGCGAATGGCATGGATGGCACACCCATAAAAAACGATTATTTGTTCCTCATTAATCATAATTGTGGAAGCTGTGCCAATGGTTGAAGTATGGGGTGAGGATGAAGATGACATACAACTTCATGGGGCTAAATGTTGACCAGTATATCTTCCTCTCTAAGAGCTTCAGATGAAAATTAAGCTCTACTGCCTCAGTGTGTCCTCAGCTTATTAACTGTAATAACAATTTCTTCAAATTGATACCTCAGTAAATGGTCTAAAACAGAACGACCTCACCACTCAGTGAGATGCTAACGAGGAGCGTGAATGCTTGCTTTTCATCAGCCCCTACAACTACCATCTGCTTCAAGTTTGTAGGTGCATAAGTAAGCTTATTTCCTATTGAGTAGAGAACTTGTATTTGATCTAAGTTGATGATGAAACAGGCGTGTTGTTACAATTTATGAGGAACGAATAATCATTTTTTATGGGTGAGCCATCCCTGCCATCCGCGTTATCCTTAGTGTGAAACCGCTTCACACTCAGAAAGGCACCAGTAAGCACAGCCACTGATGGTAATACAAAAGATACTTACTATTTGGAGTGGAGATTGAAAATCCATGAGGTTAGGGTTTCTCAAGATTTTAGCGCACATGCAAAGTCACGTGCCTTTCTCACTTGGCTTCAGCGCTTACTTTGTGTCATCCAAATGCACTTAGTGCCATCCACCCCTTATACACTATCATACAGTAGGGGACTTGACTACAACTTATTATACACTTCTAATGACCTCTATATGCATCAACACCATATCAATAACTGCGCTGGTAATGGCTGCATAGCACTTCACCCTACAAGTGCCCTTATAATAGTGCACCAATAGGTGCCATACCAGCACCTATCTGCGTTATCCAAAAGTACTTAGTGCCATCCATCCCCAAGACATTGTCATAGCATGGGGGACTAAGCTGGCGTGTTATAAGCACTTCAAATGACCTCTATATGCATCAACACCAGGTCAATAACTTTACTTGGTATAGTGTTACAGCATTTGACCTAGTAGTGCCCTGCCAAACTGCATGCACGTACATATTATATGCTCTATGCTTGGTACTGTTAATAAGACCACTGTAGTGCTCTACTAGCATATAGGCATAGCTAAATGTGACCTGTAGCACTTTGAATCATGTCAATCAAGCAAGTATTAAGGGAGATATAAGCAGAACAAGTTTGCAACACACTGTATGTACTAATTAAGTGTGTAATTTAGTTGCTGATGCATCAATGCAGGCCAAATATGGTAAGTGATCATCAAGCAAATATGTCAGGTTGAAAGGGGCTATTTGAAGCTGTATAAAACCACTTGAATCATGTCATTATCTTCAAAACTGAGGAAGATACAGCTAAAACACTCATTTGAATACAACCAAGGTAAACTACTAGTAATAAAGCATTTAAACGCGCATTTTCGGCGTCTATTTTCTGCCTATATCGAGCGTGGATCTCCCGTATGGGAGATGGGCTCCCGATATGGGCAGAAAATAGACGCCCAAAAGTTATATAAGCGCTAAAAGGTCATCCAAGTTCATCCAGTGCCATCCAGCCCATAAATGACGCAGTTTTGATGCAAATTGGGCGCTTAAAATGGGCGTGGGATTGCACAGCCTCTAGCTTACTAATGCAACTTGAATCATGTGATTTGGTTAAGATTTGGCTGAGATATCAACATTTGAGCTTTCAGGAAGGCTGTTTGAGCGCTTTTTGAGCGCTTTTTTAAAACTCAGCTAAACTCAGATGCCCAAATCAATCAGGCTGTATCTCTCCAACAACTCAACCAAAGTAGGACATATTATATATCACCAGAAAGCTACAGATGAGGAGAATAGAATGGTGCATATTGTGGAGCATGATAATGTCTGTACAATATGCAGTTAAGGCAACAAGTTATATATATGTGTGTAAGTGAAATAGCTAATGTTGCATAGAAGCTGAGGCACTATGCAACAAATAGAGAGGCCAAAATATGGATATTCTACTGCTCTATGCATGAGTAGACATGCTATATAGACTACAAGGTAGCTACCATTCAGTATGCACTATGCAATGGTGTACTATGTGTTTGACATTTATTAGCAGCAAATTACACATAAAGCAAATGCAATAGGCTGAATCTGTATGCAAGAGACAACAGTGGAGGGGTAGGCCAGTGCAGTAAGTAATGATGTAGGGTGAGGGCACTTAAGTAAGCTCATAAGCAGCTAAATACATAATATAGAGTAAAGCCCTGCTGGATGAGGTTTTCTAATGGTTTTAGGTAAGTAATAATAAGAGTCAATACACCATCATGAGTGTTGATAGCATGTATAATAACACTACATGGGGTGGCTTTTATCTGTTCAGTTTTAGAGGTGTAAGTGAGTGTGATATGTATTTAAGAGAGCAGATAGGAACCACAAAAGTTGACTGATTCTATATAAATTTGGATGAGCAGTATACAGTAAAGTGAATATTTGCTAAATAACTGCTGTTCCTCATAAATCGTGCTTGCCAGCCATGGCCCTCTCCCCCCAAGTATGTCTTTGTCACAGATTATAACAGCATTGCACAGGAAGAATCACTAAGCCACATCTTCAACATTCAAGGGAAACTTGTGCTCAGCATGTGTAGATTGGTAGATTGACCATGCAAGATGACACTTAAGAAAGCGGTGGACATAGAGCTCCAAGCATTCAAAGCATCACCCCTACTTGTCTGTGCACTCAAATATTTTAGGTGTGTGGTGCATGATTACTTGGTGGGAGAGGGCCATGGCTGGCAAGCATGATTTATGAGAAACAGAAGTTATTTAGCTGATATTTACTTTACTGTATACTGCTCATGCAAATTTATATAGAATGAGTCAACTATTGTAGTTCCTTTCTGCTCTCTTAAATACATGACACACTCACTTACACCTCTGAAACTGAACATATAAAAGCCACCCCATGTAGTGTTAGTATACATGCTATCAACACTTATGATGGTGTATGGACTCTCATTATTACTTACCTAGAACCATTAAAAAACCTCATCAAGCAGGGCTTTACTCTATATCATATATTTGGCTGCTTATGAGCTTACTTAAGTGCCCTTGCCCTACATCATGACTTACTGCACTGGCTTACCCCTCCACTGTTGTCTTTTGCACACAGATTTAGCCTATTACATTCACTTTATGTGTAGTTTGCTGCTAACAAATGTCAAACACATAGCACACCATTGCATAGTGCATATTGGATGACAGCTACTGTGTAGAGTACATAGCATACCCACCCCTGCATGGAGCAGTGAATTACTCATATTCTAACCTCTCAATTGGTTGCATAGTGCCTTAACTTCTATACAACATCAACTGCTTCACCAACATACGTGTTCAACTTGTTGCCTTCATTGCGTATTATATAGGCCATATCAAGAATTGCAATATGCACCATTGCATTCTCCTCATCTGTAGCTTTCTGGTGATATATAACATGTCCCACTTTGGTTGAGTTGTTGGAGAGATACAGCCTGATTGATTTGGGCATCTGAGTTTAGCTGAGTTTGAAAAAAAGCGCCTAAAAAGCGCAAAAACAGCCATCCTGAGAGCTCATATGTTGATATCTCGGCCAAATCTTGACCAAATCACATGATTCAAGTTGTGTTAGTAAGCTAGAGGCTGTGCGATCCCACGCCCATTTTAAGCGCCCAATTTGCATCAAAACTGCGTCATTTATGGGCTGGATGGCTCGGGATGCACTTGGATGACCTTCTAGCGCTTATATAACTTTTCGGCGCCTATTTTCTGCCCATATCGGGAGCCCATCTCCCGTTACGGGAGATCCCTGCTCGATATAGGCAGAAAATAGACGCCGAAAATGGGCGTTTAAATGCTTTATTACTAGTAGTTTACCTTAATTGTATTCAAATGAGTGTTTTGGCTGTATCTCCCTCAGTTTTGAACATAATGACATGATTCAAGTGGTGTTATGGAGCTCTAGTTAGCCCCTTTCAGCCCGACATATTTGCTTGATGATCACTTACCATATTTGGCTTGCATTGATGCATCAGCAACTAAATTACGCACTTAACTAGTATATACAGTATGTTACAAACTTGTTCTGCTTATATCTCCCTTAATACTTGCTTGATTAACATGATTCAAAGTGCTACAGGTCACATTCAGCTATGCCTATATGCTGGTAGAGCACTATAGTGGTCTCATTAACAGTATCAAGCATAGAGCGTACAATATGTACGTGCATGCAGTTTGGCAGGGCACTACTAGGTCAAATGCTGTAACACTATAGCAAGTCAAGTTATTAACCTGGTGTTGATGCATACAGAGGTCATTTCAAGTGCTTATTAGAGGCTCACTTAGTCCCCCATGCTATGGGAATGCCTTGGGGATGGATGGCACCAAGTACTTTTGGATGACGCAGATAAGCATTGACATAGCGCTCATTAGTGCACTACAGCAAGGGCGCTTGCAGGGTCAAGTGCTATGCAGTCCTTACCAGTGCAGTTATTAACATGGTGTTGATGCATATAGGGGTCATTTGAAGTGTATAATAAGTTGTAGTCAACTCCCCCTGAATGCGGTAGTGTATAAGGGGTGGATGGCAGCAGGTGCATTTAGGTGACGCAGAATAAGTGCTGAATCCAAGTGAGAAAGTCACGTGCTGAAATGTGAGCGCTAACATGCAACCCTAACCCCATGGATTTTCAATCTCCGCACCAAATAGTAAGTAACTTTGGTATTGCCATCAGTGGCTGTGCTTACTGGCGCCTTTCTGAGATTCAAGCTGAGTCGCGTTTTGCGTTACACAAATGGCAGGGATGGCTCACCCATAAAAAACGATTATTCGTTCCTCATAAATCGTAATCCTCCCTCTCCGATGTCAACGGCTGTGTCAAAAACGGTCCAGCCCTTCGTCCACAAGCCCCCGGCCCTCTGCGACGAAATGCCGCCCTCTGCCACAATGTTGGAGCTGCCAAAGCGGCCTTCTGCTCAGGTATGCCCCACTTTCTTCCTCCCCTTCTGTGACCTCCTCTGACCACAGCTCGCCCAATCTAACACAGGTGGGCGGCTGGTTCTCAACGCCCACAATTGTGCCTTGCACCCTCGCTCTGTTTACAGGCGCCTAATTCTGTCGGACATGCACAACTTCGTAACAAGATTTCTGTAGCTGTATATACAGATGTAGTAGTATATCAATGGTATAATGGTTCTTGGCTGTTTATAACATGTTTGGAATGTGTTCTGTGTGTGAAGAGACAATGTTTGAGACAATTCTGTGGCTTAGATCAAGACTTCCGCAGGCAGCTGGCTGCTTATCACTCTTGATCCTGATCCACCACCAGGCTCTTGCTGTATGTGTGCCCCGCCCCCCTCTCTCTCCTACATTGCTAACCAATGTTACAGAACTGCCTTTAAAGGTCTTATATAGGTGAAATAGCCCCATCTGAATTGTCTGTTGGCCAGTACTCACTCCTCCTGCTCCCCCTCAAGATCTCTGCTCCCCTGCCTCTCAAGCCCCTCAAACATACTAATAATGCTTCCAATGGTGAGTTCTATACCTCTGTATGTCTAATCTTGTCTTTTAAGCCCCCATTCCTCCAGAATTTGGCCACTGTCCCCAACCCTACCCCTTCCCTGCTTCTCCCCCCTGAAATCATCATTATGGTGCTCCTCCTTCTCAAGTGGCAATACATTCTGGAGGCTGAGGAGGAGAAGAGGGAGGATTGGTCTAGGAACCCTCTGGGTTGGATTCCTGCTGCTCAGTGCTGCAAATATTGGTGGGCCATTGCCAGTGATCTCTCAGGCTGCCTTTGGAACATCTTGGACTTCCACCACCCCTACCCTTCTCCTCAGAAGTTTTCTGAGCTTCTAGCCCTCTCTCAGGGCTTGCCTCTGGAGGTTTCCTTCATAGATTATCATGAACAAGATCTCCCCCCTGCTCTCATTGCCCTTTTGGTGCCCCATGCTCAACGCCTTACCCATCTTGCTATCCCTTCTCTGGCTGGCTGTGCCAACCTCTTCACCCAGCCTCTCTCTCAGCTTAAAACCTTCAGGCTCATCAATGCAACACAAAATCCCCTTATCCAGTCCTCTCCCTTCCCCAACTTGCAAACCTTAGATCTTGACTACCCCCACCCCATGCCTATGCCCTCAATTTCCAACCTCTTCTCTCTCACCACTCTCCATCTTACCACCTGTAATATTCCCAACAACCTCACCTTTCTGAAGTTTGCTCAAATTCTCTCTGAACTCTCTTCCTTCAAAAACTTGGCTATCACAGAAGCACTTCCTTTGATTCCTGTCTTGCCAGGCTCCATTGGGAAACCCTTTCCACTCAAGACCCTTACCCACCTCAATCTCTATGACAGGGATGCTGAGAGGATTGAAACCTTTATCAACTGGTTCTCCTTTTCAGAACACATGCAGCTTTTCAAGCTTGGCTCTGCCCCTCCCCTCTACTTCCCCAACAGCATCTCCCACACTTTCAACACTCTCAACCCAGCTGCCCCACCTGTTCCCTCCCTCTTCAACTCTGCCAATCATCTCCACATTCAGTCCTCTCCTCTCTCAGAGCTCATCATCACAGCCTGGAACCAGAAGAAGTCTGTTGTAAACCTATTTGATGATGAATGTAAAGTGCTTTTGAATGTAGGAGGCTGGTGAGTATCTTGCACAAACTTTTGAAGTTCTGTAAACTAACTGCAGTTACAGGGTAGGACACATGCAAGGCAGAGGGGTGGATCCTGACAGCAAGCAACACATGGGCCACCTTCATGAGCTACAGTCCTCCTCCCCCCTTCTCCAGTTTCTCATTCGCAAGCCAGGCTTCCCTCCTCGCAAAAATCCAACCTTCTACATGGACAACCTGAGACTTGCTGCTAGCCATGGGAATTTTCCTGCTTCCTACATCACCTCCCTTCACCTTGAACTCCACCTATTCAACAAACACTCCTTTGGATGTGTGGAGACTTGGGAGAGTTTTCTTGAGGAGTTTATCCACCTCAAGGAGCTTGTTTGCTATGGCTGTGGGGTCCCTGCCAATATGTTGGACCTCCTCTATGCCATTGTGGTCAACCCCTATGCCCACTGTGAAGACTCAGAGGATGAAGCTGTTCAGAGGGCAGAGGATTTTGAGAGGAGGAGGGGGTTTTACCTTGGTGATACTCGTACTCCTGACCTTCGCAGCCTTCGCCTTTTAGGGGATTGTGTCATTCGTGGCAAGGACATGAGGGCTGCAGCCAAACAAATTGCTGCTCGCAAGGAGTTTCAGGCCCCCTTGAATTTGTTGCAACTTACTATCTTGGTTAGGGAGGAGGGCAATAGAAAGTTGCCTAAGGTGAACAAGGCCAAGGAGCTGGTGAAGTGGGAGAGGGAGTATGCAGATGAGTTGGCTATAATGAAGGCTGCAGTAGGGGCTTTGGTTTATACTTTCCAGGTGAACAATTAGCACACTAGATAGGGCTGAAAGTGTAGCTGAAAACAAGTGTTTGAGTCAATGTCAATCCCCCCACTCTCCTTCTTAACCCTTGACTGCCTCCAGCTTTATATCCCAAATATTATACTGTGCAGAACCATGAATGTGAAATATAATGGTGTGAACTAGAATGTGTGAGGAATATTCTAGGTGCTATACATATTACATGTCCTCATCCTTGGCAGAAGTTATAATGTGAACATACTTGGTCTTGGAGAAACAAACCCTTTCACCACCACATCTTTCACCACATGGACGTCTATCCAAGACAAATACCAGTTCCTCCTTCCCATAAACCCTATACTTTCCCTCCTCTGCCTTGATCCTCTCCCATAGGCTTCCAGTGTCTCTGAATGATCTTACTTCAGCAGCACACATATATGTCTTGCAAATCTCCCCAAACCAGTGCCTCCCATCCATCTGAATATCTAATCCTGTCTTCCTCATCTCCCTTATGCTCTCCAAGTCTTGTGTGACCCCATCTTCAATGCTGTAAATATAATGTGAGTTAGTCAACATCTTTAAAAAATAGTAAATAACTTACTGATCCTGGTGATATTGCTGGGACTCTAATGTGTGATTGAGGGATAGATGATAGTGATACCACACATTGGCACCCAGCTGAGGATCCAACAACTCTGGCTTGAAGTGATGTTTGTCCATATATCTCTTGGAGATCTCTGAAGAGGTGGCAATAGCCTGATTGAACATGGGAGACCCAAGGAGAGCACGGTGTTGAAAGAGGAGTGTAGGGAAGGGGGTGCCATAGGTTTCTTTATCCACAAAGGATACCAAGTGACTGCCAATGGCACGGCTGGCTAGTGATGCCAAAGGAAAGGGGGAGCAGCTTTCATAGAGGTAAATGGTGGTTGAGTTACTCAGGTCGTAAGTGAATAATGCCTTGATGAGCTGGGACCTCCAAATTCTGGCATTCTCTAGGGTAGGCAACTCCCTTTTAACCCCTTTGATATTCTCTTGGGCCTCCAAATAGTCTTGCAGGGGGTATGGGTTGTCAAGGGGGGCATAGATGGTAAGGGTAGTTGGGAAGATAGGAAGATCTCTGATGATAAAGGGTAGGGCCACATCAGGGCCAATGATAGCACCACTGTCTTGCAAAATATTGAGAAATTCCTCAGGATGGGTGATGAATGGAGTTAGGAGGTTGTGGAGTGATTGTCTGAGCTCGTCTTCAACCAGTTGGGCAGCCTTTGGAGATATGTAGCGTAGAGATCGAAGGGTAGGCATATCTAGAAAGAATATGATTCTCTCTTAAACCTTGGAAGGGAAAAGAGTGAAGAAGGTAGAGAGGCAAGGCATTGTTGTGCTGGCAGAGTTGCAGGCAGGTGATGATGGAGGTTGAGAGCAAGTTGAATTGTGCTTCTATTAAAGGTGATGATATATAAAGTACTATGAGGTAAGCAGAAAATTGATCAAGCCAAGTAAGTATATACAGTAAGCAGCAAGTTAGAGTGAGACATTCTATCTGCTACATCAAACAGCTAGACCTTGGGAGAGACACATTCTGCTAGAGTAACACGTAAATAGGAAGGAGCAAGACGTTTGCGGTAACATTTGGGGGTGCAAACATAACCTCCACGTGTAAAGTAAACAACGTAAGTGTCTAAAGGGTCGTGCTGGAAAGACTCAAACCGCACCCCATGCAAACTGTCCAGCCGTCCATAGGTACAGTATTTGTCCCCATAGTAACGCAAAGCAGAGGCACAAAGAGCAGAAGACGGACCATGACAATCTAACCCTTCCTCCCATTGCACAGGTGACTCTACCATCTCCCAACCCTTTGGACTGCCCAAACGCAGCAAGCGCAAGTCATTCTTGAGGTTGTAGGTATCATCAAGCCCCCAAAAGAGAGGGTTAGATAGACAGCGGTATTGGGATGTGATGTTGGGGTAGGGGTGGCAAAATGTGGTGGCTGCAATATATCCCTCAGCAGCAGTGTTGAAGGAGGATAGGAGGGAGGCGACAGGTGTAGGATTAAGGGTCTCTTGAACATAGATGAACTTGCCATTCTTCACTAGGCAGGCATAGGCTCCAACTGCTCTAGTATGGGAGTGTTGGAGACGGGAGCGGTGGCTAATGTGTGGCTTGGCCTCCTTGATGGTATAGCCCTCGTCTTGTACAAGGATGTCCACAATAACCTTGTACCAGTTGTAAGGGGTGTAGAGCTTGAGGGTGAGTTTGGTGGAGAATTGGATGGAAGGGTAAAAGAAGGGAATAATCTCCATGCCAGAGATGATGGTGGACGTGAGGTGCATATAAGTAATGAAGGTAAGGCGCATGCTGGTGCTGATAAAGGGTGCAAGAATAGTGATGAGGCGGCGCTGAAGCTCCCAAGCAGTCCACATGTCTGCTGTTGCTGAAGTGTGACGTAGGCGGATGAGAGAGTCTGCAGCCAAATATTGGAGGATTAAAGGAGTGATATCAAAGCCCAGGTGGGGGCTTAGGCCAGAAGAAGGGAGAGGGTTTCTCTGCATGGTGGGTGGTTGGAGGCAAGTTGAATATACTTTAAAGTGCCAGCTGGCAAGGGGTGTTCTGCAGGCAAGTAAAAAAGGCACGTGACTTTGGGTGCAAGCCTGATAATGCCTTTGGCGCTTATTAATAGACTACTATAAAGGCACTGGCAGGGTAAAGTGCAATGCAGCTGTTATTAATGCAATTATTGACATGGTGTTTATGCATATAGGGGTCATTTGAAGTGTATAATAATTTGTAGTCATGTCCCCTCTAATGTGATAGTGTATAAGGGGTGGATGGCATCTAGTGCACTTGGATGACATTAAATAAGCGCTGAGGCCAAGTGAGAAAGTCATGTGACTTTGCATGTGCGCTAAAATGTTGAGAAACCCTAACCCCATAGATTTTCAATCTCTGCACCAAATTGTAAGTAACTTTTGTATTGCCATCAGTGGCTGTGCTTACTGGCGCCTTTCTGAGATTCAAGCTGAGTCGCATCTTGCGTGACATGAATGGCAGGGATGGCTCACCCATAAAGAACGATTATTCGTTCCTCATTAATCGTAACTGTGGAAGCTCTCCCTAAAATGCCCAATAAATATACTAATAAATATAATAGCATGATGTGCTTACTTGTAGTCCTCCACACGCTTTTCCCAATACTCCACCACATTGTCTGTAGTGTGCACTTCTAGCCGCAGTAGGGGAGACAGCACATGAAAGGGATCAACATGCTTGGAGATATCCACCACTTGATCAAGTCCCTTCTCATTCTCCTTGGTGAGATACCGGTTACCAAAGGTCAATGCCAAGTCACTGCCATCATAGCTGGGGCTCCAGTCTCTCAGCTGACCACCTAGGGCCAAAATCTTAGCTTGAAAAGCCTGGTATATAGCCATAGCCCCTTGGACTGCAGCCTCAAACCCCTCTGCCCCAAGACCAGTGATGGTAGCTTCTTGTTTGAGACTGAGAAGAAAGTTGCGGTTGCGGGGAATTACGATTTATGAGGAACGAATAATCGTTTTTTATGGGTGAGCCATCCCTGCCATTTGTGTAACGCAAAACGCGACTCAGCTT
>NDFF03000088.1:0-34139 GCA_002150815.3 Grammothele lineata
TGCAGGCGCCGTACCCGACGCGGTGGCTGCGTCTACGAGATCTAACGGCCCGGCGCCTTAGACCGTTAGACCTGTAGACGCCTGCACTTCTTCTGATGCACAGCGGGGTCGTGTTACTTCTCGAGTCGCTCATTCCGCCTCTGATTAGCCTTCGTTTCCTTCGAGTATCTCATCACCCTTCGCCATGAAATAAGGCTGTTTTGGAACACAGCTTTGACGGGCGCAGTGTGTTTGTTCTTCGCGAACAGGTACATGATGCTGGCGTTCAGCTGGTATGACGTTATCGTCATTTTCACTCCTCGATCAGTCACTGTACGTTCCGTCTTTTTAAATCAAATGCGTAAAAGAGAGTTGCTCACACCATCCCCAGAGGTCCGAACGTTCCATACGTTTCGTACTTTGGGCTAACGACGACGGTTTAGCTGTACCAAGAACGCAATAGCTTCGAAGACATTCCAGGTTATACAATTCGCCAATTGGGCAGGTAAGTGCACTACTCTACACGCGACGACAGATGCTGATAGACACCATGTCAGCATTTTCCGCCCTCCGTGCGCTCGCGCTGAGCGGGCATCGCACTATCTCGCTGGTCATCTTCTGCCTCTCGATGATGCCGTTTGCGACCAATATGGTACTACCTACATATACCGACGATTTCAAATGCTGACCCTCTCCATGATTGTAGATACTCGTTGCGAATACAGTCGCGAAACACATACCACTGGCTGGTTGTGTTAACACGGCGACTGTCTCCCGTGCACTCACGCAGAGGTTAGCTTGATTATTCGTCGTCTCACGCTAGTGCGTTACTCATTGAGGCTCTCCCAGACGTTCGTATTCCGTTGTTCGTAGTCACTCGTTCCATGGCGGTGAATCTGACATAATCCTCGATGAGCGTAGTGACTGTCGCGACGAGACTGTGCCTCATCGTGGCAGATACCCTGCTCATATACTTTACTTGGCATCGCCTCTACAGCCGAGGCACCTCGCACGCACGAGCAACACTTCGCAGCCACTCCTTTATGCACGTCCTCCTCCGAGACGGTAAGAATCATCCCTCGTTCCCGTCTTCTCTAGGTGACTGACACTGCACTCAGGGACAATGCTGTTCATGTTAGTGATAGCCAACTGATATGCCAACGCGGTGTCCTGACGCCATTATGTAGTGTCCTTTTCGCGATGAACACCATACATCTTACGCTCTCTCTGCTCTCGGTACGGCCTTCGTCTATTCCTCCCGAAAGTACACATAAGTGACCCCTTCTGCCAGATCACAGGCCCCGTCAGCAACGCGAGCCAAGTCACGCTTATGGAGAACCCGTATGCTGTCCTCGTCTCTCGTCACGCGACAGCAACTAACCTGGACTATCTAGTGTGACCTCAGTCCTCATCTCGCGCTTCCTCCTCCACCTTCAAGCCGTCAATCGGACCGCGAGCGCTATCGCTACCTCGGGGCCAATCTCCGGGAATGTCACGCCCGCGGACTCACTCGTCTTCGCGCGTGTGGCCGACTCCTTCGCGGCCTCAATAGAACACAGCGATCTCGACCACGGCGTGGAAGAGGACGTGGAGCACCCCGTGCGCGCCGTGGTAGGGAGCGAAGAAGGTTACGAGCTACCACGCGCCTACAAGCCTGGTGAGCATCCCAGGAGCGATCCGGAGTCGTAGATGCAGAGTCGGTGTTGAAGGTTCGACACAATCGTAATATATCTGTATCCGTGTATGAGGGGCTAGCTTCTAAACTCTCTATTTGTCACCGACTCGCTTTGACGCCCTCGAAACTCGCGTGGGCTGAGTCCTTTCCTATGATTCACGACATAAAAGGTTGAATTTCCAGAGCCGTACGGTTCCAGTTTAAATACATACCCTATGCAATGACGGTAATGTGCGCAGCATCCTTCATGAAGAGACCTAGTATGTCAAACCAAGAAGAAAACAATCGTCATTTCATCAGTTGAACGGTGCTGCAGCGCCGTGGCGAGAGACATACCTTCGAGTGGCTCGCTGATGCTGGAGGTTGGTACGGCACTTGAGCGGTGTACGGCAGAGGAAGTATGGCGGTCAGCTTCGGCCAATTTGGTCGGCCTGGCCTGGCAGGCTCCAAGGAGGGCAACGAGGTAGACGAAGACGAAGACGGGGATGAAGTGCATGGCGGCAGTAGCGACGAGGGGGTGCAGAGGTGCTACGTTTCCGGTCTTGTCCCACAAATCTAGAGGTAGATGTGGGTGTATTGATACCTGGAAGGTGGACTGACATATATGTACGCATGTTGCACAGCGAGGTGGTACTAGGTTCGAATCGTAAAGAGTTCGCATGCTGAAGTTGGATAGATACCAGGGTTCTGACGGATATCAACAGTCAATGTGAGAAGGCACGAGTGGCATTCATAGCCTGATGTAGTCCCGGAGATTATTAACGCACAGCTTCCGGCCTCGTCAACTGGCCCCTTGCGGAAAGGGCCTTCACTTATTCGGTCCAACACTGGGGTTCCCAGTGCCTTAGACGTTTCCTTCTTCTGTCTGCCGTCCTCGTACTTTGGAACGACTGTCGGCGGGCCCGGCACTTCGAACTTTCGGCGAGTCGGAGATTGACGGACCTCGACGCGATGTCCGCGTTCTGCGGCCGCCCTCACACTTCCTCTTCTGCGTGCATGCAGACGTTGGTCTTAGCGATCGTCAGGAGCCACATACGAATGATTGTCCCTGTAAATGGTTTCTTCTTCGGTCTCAGATTTACAACGGCGCATCTATCTGTCAGGAGTAGTTTTAGGAGGACACCTGTACGAACTTGCACAATATATCTAGCTCTGGGCGCCGAGCATTCGATACAACGGGATAGGGTATAAGGTGATCCAACATTAGAGTGTTGGGCACGACGGAAACTTCTCAAACGCCACCAGACGCCTCCCCCTTTGACATCGAGTTCATTACGGGTAGAGAACGCCTGCCCTTGCCTACTAATCCTCAGAAGAGCCCTCCATGCTCATAGACTGGTCAATCTCGGGCGCCGGGTGTTCCTCCAGATACCGCCTCAAGACCGTCCAGTCCTTGCACCGATGCACGCTCCCAAACCCGTTCGCCCCATAAACCCAGCGCCCATCCCTGTATACAGGCTGTGCACTCTCGAGCGTCGCGTCCGCGGCACAGAGGACCGCCTGGCGCATGTAGCGCAGACAGTGCTCGGCGTGGTGCGCGTGCTCTGCCTTGCCCGTGACAATCGCGGCGCGGAAGACGTCGAGGCAGTGCAGCTGGTGGACCATTGCGATTGAGAAGGTGCGGTTGGCCGGCCCGAGGGGCGTGAAGCCCGTCGAGGGCGGGAATTGCGTGCCCCAGGCGTCGTCGTCGGGCAGCCCGAAGCGCGGTCCGCCGTTAGTGAACGCGAGTCCGACGGTGGGGAGTTTGAGGGGCAGCTGGGCCGGATAATCGTCTCCTACGTAGGCTGAAAACAATATCGTGCCTGTCAGAAGAGGGCGAGGGGGCGTTCAGTGGAGACGCTCACTGTACGTGTACTCGGAGGGTATCAGGGCGCTGAATGCGCAGACGAGTATTCCAAGGAAGACGATGTTGGCCAAGGTGAAAATAAGGATTAGATGAAAGGCGCCACGGAGTGCCCTTGAGGTAGGATACATGGCTAAGGGGTGCAATGAGAGAGCAATGCTGGACGTCTATGGCTAGAGAGAGAAGGATAAGAGGGTGAACCCGCAAGGTACAGCTTGAAACATACGCACCGCTCGGCGAGCTCAGTCAGTGAAAGAACAAGAACATATGCTTATTAGGCTCTCGTCGTCGATCAGTCAGTTTGCCTAAGGAAGATCATGTCAGTAAGGCTCCGACATTGCCGGGGGAGCTCCCGAAAGGCAGTAAATGGCACCGGACAGCGATGATACAGTGGTGTCGGCACAAATCGATCAATACCAACTAAGCACGGGAATGATGCATCAGAAAAAACTCTTCGGAGTGAGAAACGTGGGAGGGTACAGACGATCGTTCGAAACCTGAGGCGTTCCTTGTGTTCGGTCGATAGATTGACCTCGGGTTCGACAGATCTCCCTTGTAGGAAGCTCACGAATTGTCCACAGCCTATAATACGTCTCTTTCGGCTCTGGTGTGCACCTTCTTACGCAGTCAAGACTCTCCTCTTCTTGTAAGTGCGTATCTCAATGGCAAGCAGGACGCTAATCATGCTCACCAGATAGCTCAGCACGCCACGCCCATGAATTATGTCCTTATCGCCAAAGACCCGGACCTGGGAGATCGCCACCACGACGGAGAGGAGTACGAATCACCAATGGGAGCAACTCGAAGCGAGCGCGACTCAATGCTTTGGCGTTCCATCGTGTGGCTCATGGTTGTGAACGCCATCGGATGGGTCTTCGCCTTGATCGGGATGTATGCGATACATTCTGTCGTTTCAACCAGCCTAGACATCAAACAAACTCGCAGTCTTCCGCGTCCGGATACTAGTAATGGGTTGGAGGTGCTGTTTTTGTAGTCACAGATGTAATTGTAGAGGGATGAGACGAGACGTGCGACGCTGGCTTGCCGGGGGCTGGTCGGTACCGATCCGTGGTATTGACACGCCTTAACCAGGGGGACAGCATACACTAAAGCTGCTCTATAGAGAGCTGAAGGGCAGGGGATGAGGCCTCGGTGCAGGAAAGCGACATGGATTGGGTGATGAGATGGTCGCTGTCATCGTGGTACTAATAAGAGGCAACGAAATCCAACTGGAACGGTAGTCAGGCCATTAGTTGATGAGGTCAGTATCTTGTTATGCTGATTGGAACTCCGATTGACCTCTCGGAAAACTCCACTTCAAGATGTCTTGTACTTGGCGCTTGTCTTCATGATCTCCTCTAACTTGCCCCCGAGTCTGACCCGACGAATGTCATGGCCTTGCGCAACCCCAGCCGAGTCTTCAACAGCCCCCTTGTCCTGTGTTACGAGCAACTGCGAGACAAAGAGGCCCCTTTCCCCGGGTTTCCGACATTGATGGCTGGAACCACGTCCGAGTCTCTGGATTACTAGTGCAGATGTACGCGTCAAGGGCCAAGGCCGGCGAACAACTACTGTATTACTGGATGGGAACGGTGACAGTAAGTCTAACGTCTCTACAACCGTCTTTCTTATAGCTGATCTGTACCAAGTGCCGCTTTCCCAAGGGCAGCGTAGCGCTTTCTACATCCAACGTAGGAATATTGGACTGAACGTACGAGTGATGTCTGGTGGGATCAGGGTGGAGAACGGCGCAATATATGGGGGATATCGACCCAGGACGGCATATTGGCAGCAGGATAATCTTGGGGACGGATATGGACTTTTGTGAGTTCTTCTGCTATCATTATATATGCCCAACTCCTTGCGCAAGCCCTCCTCCCCCTGCATCCTACCACCATTAGTGCGTTTCCCCTGTCAGTAGGGCATTCATGTTCACTCTAGACGTCTATTTGTTTAAGACACTACACGTACACTCGCTTTTCATGAGATATGGAGCCGTCCGCGATCTCCACGTTTCTCCCTGTTCGCGATCCCGGCCACAATGCACCGAGAAGCGCGCTGATAGAGCGTTACTTCGCAGAGGTTTGTCGTCAGTACACACTCGACATCCTGCAGTCAGATACTCGGTTCGGCCGCTGGCTCGCTCAGAGTTTCCAGGTCCCTCGAGAGCTAATACAGGTCTGTGCTCACCCTGGGCTTCGGCATTCCGAGATCTTGTAACTAAATCGTCCGCAGGGGAAGAGAGGTTCCTCTCTGAGATGAATTTTCGCCGGCGGTGCTCCCTCCGTGGCATTGCCGTGACACGGTTGGACTGGATGTGGTTTCCCATCTGTCCTAGCAGAACGTACTCGTGATTGTATGGACGCCCATCTCATCAGTCACGTACCACAAAAATGACCAAACCTTCGTAGCTTCTTCGATGATCAACTTCAGTCTACAAGTTTAAGTTATCAGCGAAACGTCAGGATATCACGCATGTACGTATGTTCAGTGTGAGAGCGATCTGTCTACGTAGAAGTTCAAAGAACCAACACATTGATGACATTGACTTCATTCCTTTCAGAGCAATCGACACCTCTAGACGGCTTGTGACGTACAACTGACCTCGCCTGTTCCTGAATGAGTCCTTTAAGATAAAGCCCGCCTTGGCCGAAGGACAAGTCGTTGCAACGCTCTATCTCCATACGATTTGCGCGCTCCGTCGAAGCCACGATGGATACGAAGGTCATAGCCGAGTACAGCGGTTTGTGAGGCCACCTAGCAGCGTTTCGCCTAGGATCCAGCTGAGTACCGTTCACTCGACAGCATTATTGCCAACTACTGCCAAGTGGCAAGCGCAGGTGCGTCCGGTCGATCGTGTTGATCGCTTCTCGCCAGCTAATTTCCTTTCTACTAGCGCTTGTCTCCTTCGAATACTTCGCCACTCTTCGTCGCGAGCTCAGGCTGTTCTGGCGTGGATCGTTGACCGGGGCGGTCGTTTTGTTCCTTGGGAACAGGTACTTGACGTTAACATTCGTCTGGTACAACGTGATCGTTATCTTCGCCCCTCACACGACCTCGGTAAGCGTCATGTTATCTGAATGTAGTCTGGACATCGTCACTCATTGTATCCACAGAGGTCAGGATTGGCCATCGATAATTGTGAACGTCTCGAGCTAACCTCGCAGTCTCCAGCTGTACTGCGAACTCCCAGGCCGGAAAAGCGCTGGAGGTGGCGCAGTTCGCCATATGCGCAGGTGATTGTGCCTTTTCTTGAACTATGCGTCTCCCTGGACTAACCCCCGGGATAAGCTTTCTCCGCACTACGCGCGCTCGCACTCAGCAGACAGCGCGTGCTTTCATTCCTGATCCTCTGCCTGGCCCTGGCCCCGCTGGCGATCAATCTGGTGAGTCCTGCCTCTCGTTCCGATCAAGTGCGCTCACGAAGGTCGACCTTCATCTCTCTCGTAGGTGCAAGTTGTCAGGACAGTCGGGATGTACGCGGGCGTTGCTGCAGCAGGGTGCGTCAATACCACGGCACTCTCGCGGGAGCTCGTCAAGAGGTGCGTTTTCCACCCTTTTCCCATATCACTCGTCTCTGACTCGGCCTATTCACGATCGTGTCTGCATTCTCGTAGATGTGCGTTCTCTGTTTTTCTTTGTGTCAGGTTTCATTGCGTTGCTGAGAGTGTTGGTCATGAACGCAGTGACGATCGTGTCGAGACTATCCGTCATCACCGCCGACGTCCTGCTCGTATACATCACGTGGCGCACGCTGTACAAGCGGGGTCAATTCCAATTGACCTTGAGCAGCGATTCCTTCCTCAACGTTCTTCTGCGTGATGGTGAGTTCGGTGTTCCATGTACGTCATCCCAAGATAACGAATATCCCGCATAGGCACGATCTACTTCATGTGAGGGGTTGTCTTGGGGGCTGCCAGGACGTGCTAATAACCCTATGATAGAGTCCTATCGGTTGTGAACAGCTTGCATCTGACTTTGTCATTACTATCGGTACGCTTGCCCATCGTAGACCGCGCTCAGTGACTAATTGTTCATACCAGATCGTCGGACCCGTCAGCAACGCGAGCCTAGTGACCCTCCTTACCAATCCGTGCGCAGTCCTTTCGTTTCCGAACTCCGGGTATCACTGAATCGCTGCTTGTCCCACTACGCAGGCTAACTTCGGTCCTCATCTCGCGCTTTCTCCTCAATCTACAAGAGGCGAATCGAGTGGGGACTGATTCGAACTCGACCGCGGGGAGTACCGCTCCGAGCCAGTCGCTCGTCTTCGAGCGCGTCGTCGGTTCGCTTGCGGCATCCATCATGCCTGGCGGCTCGGACTACGATGAAGACGACGTCCCGGTGCACGCCGGCATATCCCTCCAGGACGCAGGTCATGTACATAACGCGCCTCAGAAGTCAGCGGACGAAGAGAGGGGCTCCGAGGGGACCTTCGTTGTTGCTCAAGCGCCCATATGGTCCACGTACATGTGAGGTACCTTGGCAGCTTTGTAGAATCGATGTAGGCCGGGGGCGGGATGAGGCCGGGGGCGGGATGCTGCCGGTGAAAAAATACGGGGATTGAGATGTCAAGGTTCCGCATGAGAGGTACTGCTCCGTCATAGAACGTCCATGTACGTTGTCCATTACGAATTGCTAGTTACTGGTTCCACCTAGGACATACTCAAGATTCTGTAGGGATGATATCTATCGTGGCTTCCATGTCACCGCGAAGGGTTCGGGCGCGAGGCTCCGATTTCGACGGGCAGCGGCTATCGGCAACGTGGTGGTACGGCACCGCGCGCTTGCGTCAGTGAAGGTGGCTGCACGCTGGCATCTTGTTGCTTTCTGCCAACGACCATCTCTCCGAGACAATGTGCCCCACTCCGGCCTCCAGAATATGCGACTTTCCCGTCGAACTGCTTCAAGAAATCTTCTCGTACGTCTGCGTCGACGGCGGCGTGATGGGATGTTCGCTCTCGCGCGTCTCAAGACGCGTCCGAGCAGCCGCTCAACTCATCCGCTACCACGCTATCGAACTTGCTGGACTCAAGCAGATCATGGCTTTCGCTGAACACTACCAGAAAGTCCATGATACCGCATCGCGCGCCCACTCCGATGGCATACACATCCCACGCATTCGGCACCTCTACATCACGTCCCACTCTGCCATGCGCTACAGGCTCGTGTACGAGGACGACTCAGGTGGCATAGTGGCGCCCGCGATCGCCGCTCTCCTCGCGCTCGTAGCGTCGGACATGCAAACACTGGTCCTCGTCACCGTCTTCTGCCACGCCACTCTTTTCCAGCATTGCGCGCCATTCGCGCGCTTGCGCGACCTCACGCTCGCGCGCTGGTCCGGGCTCGACGGGCCTTCCATACACGGCCCCCAATTGCCGGCCCGTTTCTTCCCGCAGCTCCAGCGGCTGCATTTCGCGCTAGGCATGGTCGAGGACGATTTTGCGCCGACGTTTGCGTATTGGACGAGATTAGCACCAAGCATGCGCGTCTTGCGGCTCACGGATGCGCCCCGACACTGTTGGGCATACGACTTGGCTGATGTATTCGGTGGGTCGCTTGTGGGATTCGTATTTGTTGTACCTGTCTTGATCATACCCCTCACAGTCAAACACGACTCTTCGGATACCCATTTTCCGGAACTGGATAGGTTCCTCATCCAGCCAACTCCCTTTCCGCGCCTCGGATCCGAAGGCTACGGACACCAAACTTTCCACCTGCGCACAGCGGAAATGGCGCAGCGCGCGAGAGAAGGTGTACAGGTTATGCTCTTACCTGTGCCGGAACCAAATACTGCTAGTCAGTATGCACAGCACTCTATCGACTTTGCTGTGGGGTGGCGCGAGGGCGTCTTGGGTGGAGACGCATTCTGGAGTCACGGAAATTCCTAAGTAGACAGCCTTGTAAATGGGTACCAATACGTTCCAACTGCGTTACTTAGACACGGTCTTCATGTTTGCGACAAATCCAGCCGCCTGTGACAGATTCCCTTCAGGAGTAACCCATTCTCCTTCGTAGCATGTCCAGAAACCCGCATTGCCCACTAAACCCTCCCGCCATCCTTTTCTAAAGTCCAGCGAGAAGTTGCCGGCTTTCGGTTTGATTCCAGGATGAGATAGAATTACGCGCAACCGTTTTCTAGACTGATACCCCATGGTGACTACCTTGGCCAGGAATAGTTCCCTCTGCGGCGCGAGATCGAATTGGAGCTTCCCTTTGGGGGGAAACGGAAACGGCTGGAGCATGACTTCAGCAAGGGTTGGAAATATATGCGAATTTGGACCGTTATCGCCCTCTACCCTTGCCTCGTAAGCATCATGAATTCTCGACCGAGACGAAACTCACCGTTCTCAAACACTTCGCACAGCCCGGTGGATAGCGCGCGGGGGCGGATATCCGAAAGACGCAAGATGTGGACGCGTGGCGCGAGCAGTGTCCACCTCTCGAACATCTTCTGGAAGCATCCGTCTATCTTCCCAAGGGCAAAGTGCAATCGCTGGACGTTCGGGAAGAGTTCTCCGGGAAGTCCCCAATCGTCCTCAATGCCGTCCATTCCACTTGCGCGAGCGATCGTGAGGTCGTTCAAGTGTGTGAAAGGAGGACACTTCTGGAAGAGTGTCGTGGCCCGGTGGGGCGACACCACCACCAGCGTATGTAAGTCCGCCGCCACGAGCGCGAGGAGGGACGAAAGAGCCTCTGAGGCGGAGCTGCATCCCGGGTCGCGCTCGTCCTCGCCGTAGTACCTGAGGATGAAGAAAGGGCAGAGGTCGAGGGGCTCCGAGGGGTGGGATGAAACGAGCATGTGCCTCACTTTGGGACGCGTGGGGTGGTCTAGCGGACGGGCGTGGGGCGGAAGTGAAGGAGCGCAGATGCTTCTGTAATGGGCGGCGAAAACAGCGATGCGTTTGGGCCCGGCGAGCTCGATCGAGTGATACCGCGCCGGCAGGGACGCGGCGTGGATGTACCGTGAGACGAGGGCGAGGGCGCAGCCGGTTGCGCCTCCGTCGATGCATGCTAGGGTGAAGATCTCGTAGAGAAGTTCGACAGGGAGGTCGTGAATGTTCCCAACGCGGGTGCTCTCGAGGTCCATGGTTGTGGTCTGGAGAGGGGCGGACGTACCACGGCACTGTCTTCCATCGTACAGAGGTCTATATCGTCGCGCTGTGTATAAACAAAAGCCGATAAAGCGTCATCCATCTGTGGCGTCCGAGGTTCTTGACGGGGCGTTGTTGACGGAGATGTACCGCTGGGCTTCGTCGCCGGATGAACTCAATTCTAGCGCCTTAGATGGTTCGGGAACAAGCCGCGGACGCGCTGCATTCAAATCAGCTGCTGTGGGCGTACGTGGTTTAGTTACCCGACCACAATCAAGCAGTGGGCAAATTGATATACACACAGAGCGTTACCATCAAACCATTCCTCGACGACCAGGGCCGCGGAAGGGGGACCCCGGCGTCGTCGAAATGAGCTAGCAGACGTCCCGGCGACCATACATGTATACAATTCCGAGCGCTGTCCTATCGTGATCGAAGCCGGTGAAATGCTTCGTTGATACTGTGGCGGGAAGAGCCCCAGAAGTGTATCTATAGATAGTCGAAAAGCATACGGAAAGGTATCAGTAGCTAGACACTGTGCTAGGCACTGAGCAAGAGATGCGCCCACATAGCTACCAGAGAGCTAAATCTTGTTACGGCCCGTACTCTCGGCAATGGGCGATGCCGAATACTGGAACTTCCATCCAGGAGAACTAGGTTCTCCGGCTACTTGCATGAACCCACTCGACGGTGGCCTCGACCGTAACAACCGCCGAGCAGTGATCCACGTCCAATGCTCCTTGGGAGCCGCGGACCACAGTGGACAACATTCTTCGACGGAGCTTGCAGTACACTGCTAAACGCGGAGTCAGCTTGAGCATCATATCCGCACATGAGGAATTTGGAAAGGCACTACACTCGGAACGGACCTTCCTGTTGCGGCGGAGCACTAGTCCAGGCGGCGGCATTCTTTCGACTGAAACCCCGTCGAAAGTGTCGAAGAGTTTTAAGAACGCGGCCACTCACTCCAATGGCTCTGAAGCACTATACGGAGAAAGTATAAAATTCCGTCCGCACCTGCGAACGATTGCAGATCGTTGATGGTATGCCGTTAACAACACAACAGCGCGGCCGCGGTGGCCTAGGATTCTCAATGACCATTATCGTACAATTAAGAGGACGCGTATGATACGCGGCACCCGTGGATGAGAGCATAACGAACAACTTGCAGTCATTTGTACGTCCTTCTAGGGTCGACAGTGAGTAGTGCTCCATCAAAGGAGTAAATGCAAAGGCACGCACCTTAGCCACGACAGCGCTCCGTGAGCTCCCTCCAAGCTCGCTCCCTCTCCTTCGGAATTTGATCAGACATCTCGTTCGTACAACGTTCACAGAGTCCTTCCGGATAACAGTCTTCTTGCAATCTTCCTCCCTCGATGAAATCCAAGGATCGGGAAAGAGTTCGAAGCGGATCAGTGACGCCGGGCCGGGGCGTGGCCAGCTCGAGGACTCGTGAGACGTACTCGTAGCACGGCGAGGTATCGATGAATAGCCCGCAGACCAGATATCCCCCCTCTCCATATTTGAGGCTGCGAGGGAGGCATTCGAGATCGACGAAGTGTTCGGGAGGGGGATGATTCGCGTACAACCAAGACGTCCACTTGGCATAGAGGCGCCAATCGTCTTTGCTGAGGAGCGACCATTTGGCCATAGGGACCATGTGTACGCCAGGCCAATCGTGCGTCCCCTTCTCCTCCCAATCGTCCTCGACAAGAATGGTCCCCAGACGGTAGAACGCTGCGGGGAGGATCTCTGGGCATCCGAATTCGCGCGCAAACTTGATCGCGGTCACCGGCTCCGGCACACGGTCGGCAAGCCGCTCTCCGTCCTTCAGGCGGGACTCAATCCTGGAAACCTCCGCTACCCAGTCATCCCAGGCCTCCAGGGATGTTGGCCAGTCGGAGACAACCTGTGTGATGAGGTGGTCTCGGAGAGCGTCGACGAGATACTTGTCCGCGAGGCGGATTACGCCGCTCAAGAGAACGGGCTTGCTGGGGTCGAAGCGTGGAAAAGTAAGTTCTCTGCAATTCAAAGGCACAGTGAGATGGAATCCAAGTTAGAGAAAAATATGGCCCACGTTGGGTAATATAGGTACGTCAAGAGGAGGGCGAGGTCCTGCGCCCGGTCCCCTATCATCTGCAACAGGGGCACACCATCGTGCACGTCTCCAGCCGTAACCTTCGCGTCGGCGAATAGATTCGCGAACGTGGTGGAGTGGTGTCCGAGTAAGAACTTGTGCACCCGGAAGAGCCAGTACTTGGGCGAGGCGTCTTCTTGCTGAACAGAGACGTCGTCCGTGCAAGGAGACATCTGGGCGGCGAGTACAACATCTCCGTCCGGGAAGTACAGACGCGGGTGCCGCTCAGAAGAGTCCTCAGATGGCATAACACGCTTTCTGGGCTGGATGAGCGGTAGCGAGTAGACTAACGAGGTAGAGGATAACTCCGGACAGGGGCGGCCCTGCGCGCGTCGCGCGACGAGGTCAACCTCGGCGTCTACCGCATGCTTTGTGGGCATCTAGATCTCCGGCCGGCCGGCTTTGTCCGTAGCCGGATTCGAAGAGACGCGCCAAACACCCTTGGGAGTTGCATCGACTTCGATACTCGCAGCGATAACTTGCAGTAGATTATGACTGTTCAGTCGCGCGGCATCCACGTAGTATCGGGTGTGACACAAATACAACAAACGCATGAATAGAGTAAGTACATCATGGATGCCCTCAGCCATCCTGGAGTCTGAGCGACATTTTCGCCGTCAATAGTTGGCGAGACTAAATCGACGAGCTCAGGTAGCAACCCACCTTATTTATGGAACATCTCCGTTAAATCAGTCCAGACCCGTGCTCTGTGCCTTGGGACGCTCTCCTTCACCCAAGCCCGGCATTTTCCGCACAGTCCTCCCGCCCAGAACGTGTCGCGAAGATATTGGATTCGCTGAAGGATGCTGAGCACTTCGGAGAGCCCAGAAAGGGAATCGTTTCTGTCGTGTGTCCGGGAAGCGAGTTGAAGTATCCGCGCTGCGAATTCGTAGCACGACGTTGTCGAGCAGAACCACTCGGAATCCTCCCAGGCCGCATCGGAACTTGTTATAAAGTCAGGTAGACAGTTGTCCTCTATGATGAGGTCTGGAGTAGGAAGTGACGCCGATCGCGACGAGGTCCATTTGGCCAAGCAGCGCCAGTCCTCCTTGGCCAGGAGCGACTCGGACCATCTCGCCGCCGGAAAGTGCAGCGCGTAAATATTCTCCCAATCGTGGGAGACCCTGGTGGTGGCGAGGAGATAAAACGCAGCCGGAAGGATCTCTGGGCACCCAAACTCGCGTGCGAAGTTGATTGCAGCAACTGGCTCGGGAATGCGGTCTCTGAGACGCTCCCCTCCAGGTAAACTGGCCTCCATCCTTCTGATCTCCGCATGAAATCCGTCCCACTCGTCGAGAGACTTGGGCCAGTCTGAAACAACCTGATCGATGAGGTACTTCCGAAACTCTTCGAGTAGATATTTGTTTGCAAGACGAACAACCCCGCTCAAATTCACGGGTTTAAAGGGGTCAAAGCGGGAGAACTTGAGCTCGCTGAAGAATGTAATCGTTCAGAAACGAGCTGATTCAGAGCGCACCAAACAGGACAACATTGAACGTACGTCGGGTAGTAGATATACGTTAACAAAAGCGCGAGGTCCTGGGCGCGATCTCCTGGCATCGGGACGAGCGGGACGTCGTCATAGGCGTCGCCCGCCATTGCGCTTGCGACGGTGAAGAGGTCCTTGAACGCCGTAGAGTGCCGGCCGAGGGTAAACCTATCGACACGGAAGAGCCAATACTTGGGCGATCCGGGTGCTTGGCTCGCGTCGGTGGGGGGTTGATCGAAAGGGGGAGACGTTTTGGCTGCGAGGACGATATCACCTTCGGCGAAGTATAAACGCGGGTGGTGCTCGACAGGTAGTTCAAAGGTCATGACTGAAGCCGATTACATATGTGGTGATGGAGCGACCGATGTCTGAGCGTAGCGTCCACGGTCCAGCGCGGCGTGGACAGTCGATGGCAAGTTGGCAGCATATCGCCACCGCGGCGCCGACTGCGACTCGATCGTGATTATGGCGCCGGCTGGTACGTGCGCCGGTATTCCGGGCCGGAAGGCTTTCCGAGTCCGGGTGCGCCTGCCTCGTCCTGCGTGGGCCTCCGATTCGGATGCTTTGAGCCAACTCTGAGCTCTCGCCATTCTTTGATACTTACTCACTAGTGCCTCCACGCTCTTCCTTTGCTGCTCGCCCCTTGGCGCACACAATGGCGTTCAGGCCAACCTCTACTTGCGTCCTCAAGCTCAAGCTTCAGTACGCAGTGAGTCTCTACAGGCGGTCCCTCTATTCAGATCCATTTCGGTCGCCAGCTGTGGCAAGTTCCCTCTCCGAAGACCCATACTTTCGTATCCGCACAGCTCCCAACGCCGATTAAGTGCCAGAGGAGGTGCGCATGAAGATCATCGGAGTCGAGGTTTCAACGACGTGCTCAGGGGAGCCTCGGCGTCCGCATCGCCGGACATGGTTTGTCTATCCCATTCCGAGTCTCCGGCACTTGCACCAGTCGCTCTCCTACCCCCGTTGCTCTCTCCCCAACGTCTCGTGCAGCTCACATTCGAATATCTGGAGAATCTTCGTTTCAAGGGATACAAAGTGTCAGGAGCCCGGGAGGATTTGGGGGCTCTATGTCAGAACGGACGAGTAAGAGAAGCCCGAGTAAGTGAACCCACTCCCGGCGAGGCTAGATAGACGATGGGCAGGAATTGTATACATGGAACATTCAAACGTATTTTGCATTCTTCATGGACATCCTACACACTTCACGAGTACCCTGAGTCACGGTCATCCTAATGGAGCTGTTGAGCGACATGTATATCATTGTCAATGTTCGACAATAAACTTTCAAAGGCAGGACTAAACGACGACACACCTCAGTTATTGATACATTTCTTCAAGTCTTCCCAGATTTGCACTCTTTCCTGGGTCATGTGCCGTTCCCCATGAACTTGACATTCCGTGCACAAACTGTCCTTCCAGCACATCTCTGGCATATCTTGGACCTGAACAAAGAATTCGAGCGATTTGGAGAGCTCCAGAAGCGGGTCACATTTATCATGCGGCGGAGCAGCGACTTGAAAGAGCCGTGTGAAGAATTCGTAGGAGGGCGTCGTCGAGCGGAACCAATCTTGGGGCTCTTCCGCATCGGGGTTAATTATGAAGTCAGGGGTACAGTCCTCACAGGTGTACGCTCCGGGGTGGGGGTGCGCTGAAAACGTCGATGTGACCCACTGAACATAGCAGATCCAATCCTCTTTGGCTAGAAGCGACCATTTCGCCGCCGGACCCGGGGCCCACCGTGGCGTGTCATGAGTGCCTCCCCATTTATCCGTGATACGGATGGTCCCGAGAAAGTAAAAGGCGGCGGGAAGAATCTCAAGGCACCCAAACTCGCGCGCAAAGTTGATTGCGGTCACTGGCTCCGGGATGTGCTCACGGAGAGGGTCTGGGTAGACGAGCGTGGATCGGATCCTGTCGATCTCCGCACGGAAGTTGTCCCACTCCTTGAGAGACTTCGGCCAGTCAGAAGTGACTTGATCGATGAGATAGGTCCGAAAGTCTTCGAGGAGGTACTTGTCCGCCAGACGGACGACACCACTGAGATTCACAGGTTTGTGGGGATCGAAGCGGCGAAATCTAAGCTCACTAGAGGACAAGATCAATTGAGCGACGAAGGCCTATTTGAAATCTAGGAAGACAGTGATTGTGGACGTACGTTGGGTAGTAGACGTATAGCAACAGAATCGCGAGGTCCTGCGCTCGATCTCCAGGCATCGGCACAAGCGGCACTCCGTCGTAGGTATCACCCGCAGCTGCACTTGCAACAGTGAAGAGGTCGTTGAATGCCGTCGAGTGACGGCTTAGGGTAAACTTGTCAATCCGAAAGAGCCAGTACTTGGGCGGTTCTGGTGCTTGGCCAGCGGCGGGGGGAAGATCGATAGATGGAGACGTTTTGGCAGCGAGGACAATATCGCCTCCTGCGAGATACAGGCGCGGGTGGTGTTCGACGGGCAAGTCAAAAGCCATGGTCAAAGCTGAGTCTGTGGTGATGGAATGACCGTTCTGCAGTAAGCCTCACATCCAGCCTTGTGGCGATGGTCGAGCGCAACCGTGTCATGACTGCGCAGCGGCTTCGACGAATACGATGACGTCGGCGCCGGGTATTGCGGCCCGGGGTCGAGTAGCCTTCTCGCAGCTCGGACCAACCGCGACTCGATCAGTTCCGTAGTCGTGACCCAGCGAGACAGAATACCATACGCCATGGAGAAGTATGCTTGTAAACTCCACGGAAACAAATCACATGTACAAGATCTAGAGACGCCATCACTTCGTTCCGGCCTAATAGGTAGACAGGCCAGGGGTTAGCCTTCTACAGTCACCTTCGTGCAGAACATGGCGCGAAACGAAGCGGAAGTCCGCGTGTATGGGTACACGGCAGTTCAGCTAGCTCGGGAGTCCGGTACGCGAGTCGCTCGACAACGGGATGCTTGCCGAACTCGATCTAACAGGGGTGAGTGGGCGGAGTTGGTCCAGATATTGGGACGACGATCGAGCACGTGTCTTGTATGCAATACTTATTCACAAAGAGTACGGGCATACTTGGGTTCTGCAGAGGCCGCCGAACATTGAAGCTCACACTCAATAGTTGTTCAACACAGTCGCGGTAGGCTGGGGTGCGCACACTGCAGGCCTCAGGAGACAGGCCACAGACGCCCAGCCAAACAGGACCGCATGAAATGGCCGGATACCTCTAGCTATACGACGTATCTTGCTAATACCTCCTCATGCCTGTCTGCATCCTCTGAAATGAGCAGCGACCGCCCCTTGCTCAGGTTTGAGGTAGAACTGCTGGTTTCAAGCTCTGTTAGGAGATGTAAGCACGAAAGGGAGGAGAAAGACGCCGCTCGTGTCAAACAGGGACGAATCCATCGGCAATGTTCACGTCGGAACAGCCCAGAGGGAAAACAGAAGAGAACGACGTCCGACGTGACCATAGGAGAAAGGAAGGGACACGGTCAGGGCAAGAGAGTCGAATGCGGTTGACCGTTGTGGGGGGGATAGCGACTCGGAGCGCGTGAACGACCAGTGACCACGCGGGAGCCGTGAAGGCGCCGGGGCCAAACATGCGTACACGAATTCCCCCCATAAGATTTAAAGTATGTCTTATATTTCTCACGCGCCAGACGTCTCGGGCATTCAAAGGGTTCTATACTATCGCTGCCGCTACGAAGTCGTAGCAACAAGTAGCAGACCTATTCAATAAACGAATTCATACCGCCAGACGAGGCATGTACCCGAGTATATCCTACTAATCCGCGTCGTCTGAAAGTATGTAGTGAATGTCATCTCATGGACTAAAGCAACTTCATGCCGAAGGTGCGTACCTCAGCCGCAGAACATTTTCGTCAACGTCATCCAAATCTTCTTCCTTTCTTCAGGGATTTGCTGTATAGCGCGGTATTGACAACGGTGACAAATGCCCGCGGGGTAGCAGGTTTCCGGCAACCGGCCATTGGTGAGATATTCAACTGCATCTGATAGCAATAGAAGAGGATCATAGTGGCCATCTTTGGACGGTTCCACCAGGGCGAACACCCGTAGAAGATACTCGAAGCACGGTGTGGTGTCAACGTAGAAATCATCGTCGCTTCCTGGGTAGGGCCAGTACTTGCAACCCTCGGGGAGACAATTGGGGCACAGGAATTGCGTGACGAAGAGGTGGCCTGGGTCTGTACGGGTCGGGGACGTCCACTCGACATAGCGACGCCACTCATCTTTAGGGAGGAGCGACCATTTCGCTACAGGGGAACGCGTCCACCCTGACTTCTCCCAGTCTCCGGAGACACTAATCGTCCCGAGGTGATAGAACGCTGCCGGTAGGATCTCCGAACACCCGAACTCGCGCGCGAAGTTGATCGCGGTGACTGGTTCTGGGATGTGGTCGCAGAGCCGCTCGCTCTTCGTCAGGTCTTGCTCAATTCTGGAGATCTCCACTTTCCATTTCTCCCATTCCTCCAGGGTCTGAGGCCAGTCGGAGACGACTTGCTCGACGAGATGCTCCCGTAAAGGCTCGATGAGATACTTGTCGGCAAGACGCACCACGCCACTGAGCGAGACGGGCTTGTTGGGGTCGAAGCGACGAAAAGACATCTCTCTGGGGAGTTCAAACACAATTAGCAATGAGAACGTATAGATTATCGCAAGGGATACGCAGGACGAACATGGGGTAGTAGAAGTACGTCAATAGGAGCGCCAGGTCTTGAGCCCGGTCGCCTTCCATGTGCACGACAGGAACACCATCATATTCGTCGCCTGCGTCCGCGCTTGCATCCGTGAAGAGATTTGTAAACATATGCGAGTGGTGGCCGAGCAAGAACTTGTGGACGCGAAAAAGCCAGTACTTGCGCTCGACGTCTTGTTCGCTGCCAGGGGCTGGAAGGTCGTCGGTGCAGGGAGATGTCTTGGCAGCGAGAACGATGTCTCCATCCTTCAGGTAAAGGCGCGGATGGTGCTCGGTAGGAAGTTCAAAAAGCATAGTCGTCATTCAACAAGTGACGAGCTTGTCGTGCACGTAGGTAAGTACTGGTTCAAGCTCAAGACGCAAAGAGCGCCAAATGCATGCGGGGTAGAGTGGGCGTCAATCTCCCGGCTATGTACTTCACCAGCGACCACCGCCATGCTCCTGCTCGTAATTATGTCTTCCGTATACGTTGACGACAGGCTAGGAGAGCGAAGAGGGGTTACCAGGTTGCTTTCAAGCTTTCCTTCTCATCCACCATGAGCCCAGTTGGCTTCCAAGATGTCCCGCTCGAACTTCTACAGGAAGTGTTCCTCCTGGCATGTACCGACGGAGGTACCACTGGCCAATCACTTTCGCTCGTCTCGCGCACCTTTCGCACAGCCGTTCAACCTGTTCGCTACCACTCCATCGAGCTCTCCGGGTTAAGCCAGATCGCCGCGTTCACGACGCAGTATACTCGCGCTTGCGATGCTGCAGCTAACGCAGACCCGCCCCTCTCCCGGCCCAAAGTTCGCCACCTCTTCCTCATGTCCCACACCGCCATGCGCCATCGCTCGGTTTACGCCAACGAAGAGGAGGACCGCGCACAAGCACTCACCGCGATCACGAACCTCCTCGCGCTCCTCGCACCCGACCTCCACACTCTCATCCTCGTTACCGCCTTCAAGCACACGGAGCTCTTCCGTGGCTGCGCTGTGGGGGCGTTCCCCAACCTTCGCGACCTCACGATGGGGCGTATCCACGGTGTTGATGTCCCCGACCTCGGTGCGCCGAGGCCAGCTGCCCCGCTCTTCCCCGCGCTCGCACGGCTGCACTTCGCGATGCGCCAAACGTTGAGCCGGAGCTTGGAACAATTGCTCAGCCATTGGACTGGGCTTGCGCCGAGCGTTGTCGAGCTGCGGCTGTCCAATATCCCTCCACGGCTTCTCCAAGCAGCGTTGTCAAACGCATTCTGTACGTCGCGTCCCTCTTTTCCGGTAATGGCTGCGAAAACAAGAGCGATATCCTGACGCACGCACAGACATTGGGGAGAAACCGCCGCCGACGGGCGTGATCGCTTTCCCCAGCTTGCAGAGGCTATGGATCCAGCCGCTCACAGTCTTGTCGCCGGATCAGGTCAGAGTGGTCCCGGAATCGGAGTTCTGGAATGCGTTCAAGGAGGCTGGTGCGAACGTTCGCAATGGCACAAGCGTGTTCCTCTTGCCGCCAGATGTCGAGACTGGCGCGCAGCATTCGGCGGATCTCGACGCAGGCTGGCGCGATGGCGTAGTTGGTGGGCCGGGCTTCTGGGCAGGAGGAGAGGATTTGCGGTGCATGGCATAGAGGTCGCGGTCTTGGACATGTAGAAAGAATGGAGCGAATGTGGACATCAAAGATGAGAGCGAGAGGCAAGTGCCCGCCAAATCCGTGAGCCTCGGAGCCCGCCATTCGTGGGAACGTCTCTTGGACGTCTCGCATCCTCTCGCAGACCGCAGTTCTCATTCCTCATCGCCTACTCTCCTTGCCCGTCCTCCTTCACGTTTTCCGTCGTTACTAGACTAGTAGAGCTACTGCATCGACATATACCCAAGAAATCCAGACTAGAAGAACCGGCGAATGTCGCTCTCCCGTACCGCCTCCGATGCGTCCTTCATCCTCGTAGACGATTCCCAAGAACGCATTCAGCCTACACAACAGCAACCGAAGGCCCCTCCTCCGAAGGAGACATTTGCACACGATTGGTCGTACAATGGGACGGGCGGGAAGCTCTACGTACACGGCCGACACGTCGTAGATGCCTACGGACGCGTGTGCAACCTCCGCGGGGTGAACCTGTCTGGGAACTGCAAGACGTGCGTATCATCTCTCTCTCGCGCACGCTCCCTCGAACGACCTCTGGACGGGCGTGTAGCTGAGCGGTAGCGAAGTCCAGTGAACCATGACCACGACTCCTTCCCCGCCAACCATGCGGACGTGACGTTCGTCGGCCGTCCATTCCCTCTGGAGGACGCTCCTGATCACTTTGCGCGGCTGAGGCGATGGGGGCTCACTTTCAGTACGTCTGCACATGTTATCTACGCCCCATCGCTGCTCACTCTCTTCCAGTCCGTTTCTTGATCACATGGGAAGCCGTAGAGCACACTGGCCCGTACGTCCCCTAGTTCCCCCCTGCCGCGCACATGCTCATCGCCCCCATACAGCGGTGTGTATGACATGGAGTACCTCGAGTACATCCGCAAGCTCCTCTCCCTTCTCCCCCAGTACGGCCTCGTCGCGTTCGTTGTCGTGCACCAAGACGTCTGGTCGCGCTACACCGGCGGTTCCGGGGCCCCCGCCTGGACGCTCGAGGCGGTTGGGTTCGACTTGCACGGGCTTGAAGAACCGGGCGCGGCGTGGCTCAAGGGCGTGAAGGGCGGAGGACACACCGAGGATGAGCGCGGGTTGTGGCCGTGTGGGTACCAGAAGCTCGCTGCGGCGACGATGGCGTGAGTGCTCTTCCTGAGAGTATGTGCGTAGCAATGTGTGGTAGGGAGCTCACGCGCTGGGTGCGATAGGACGTGCTTTTGGGCTGGGGACATGTTCGCGCCGAAGCTGCGGGTGAAGGGGAAGGATGGGCGGGAGGTGTCCGTGCAGGAGTTCTTGCAGAGCGCATTTCTGGACATGTGGGAGCTGGTCGCGAAGACGCTGGGCGATCTTGAGGGAGTCCTTGGCTTCGAGGTGAGCGTATGTCATCTTCCCCCGAGTCACATACTCATGCTATACAGATCATGAACGAACCCCATAGAGGGTACATCGAGCTCCAATCCATGCACGCCTTCGACTACAACACCGACCTGCACCTCGCACACGTCCGTACGTCCTCATTTTCCCTCACATCCCCCACACTTCCCCCTCAACGTATGTCCATCCAGCGACGGCCTTCCAATCCTTCATGCTCGGCGCCGGGCACCCCACCACCGTCGGCTTCTGGACACGCTCCTTCCCTATGCCCACGCGCCTCACCTCCCAACGCGTACTCAACACCGCCGGGCAGAAGGCATGGCGCGCGGACGGGCCGACCGGGGGCAAGTGTTTGTGGGAGATGCACGGGGTGTGGGGCTGGGACCAGCGCAAGGGCGAAGGTGTGGTTCTGCGCGAGAACTACTTCAAGCGGGATCCTCAGTCGGGGCGGGATGTGAGTGTCCATTTTCGTTCCGTGTTCGTTTTCGCGTTCGCGCTAGAATGGGCGGAAAATTGGAAATGGGAGCTAACGGAAAGTGTGGGTAGATCGACTGGTACACGGACTTCTACTTCCCGCTGTTGAACCGGTGGGCGGAACGCGTCAGGCGCGCGTCCAGACCCGAGAAGGTCGTGCTCTGCGAGCCCATCCCGAACGAGGTAAGCTGGTGCGATATTTCCTCTGCGGTATGCTCTGACCAACGCGTGTAGTTCTGCCCTACATCTTTTACTGAGGAACATCGTCCCCCAAACATGATATATGCGCCCCATTGGTGAGTTTGCGTTTCGAGCCTTCCTCTTTGATCTCTCGACCGATGTTTATTGAACAGGTACGACCTGAACGCCCTGTTCTTGAAGGCGTTCAGCGACTTCAGCGTCAACGTCCAGGGGCTATCAAGGGTACGGCTTTCGTAGTGCCTTCTACTTGCATTCACTGAGGGCCAGCTACGCAGGGAATGTTCCCTCTGAAGGCGTTCTACTGGGGCCAGAAAGGCGCGCGGGATAACTTCAGCGTTCAGATCCGTAATATCGTCGAGGCCGGCTACCGCGCGCTGGGCGAGATCCCAGTCATCATTGGGGAGTGTGGTATCCCGATGGACATGAAGTGAGTGTAGTGTGATCTCTGTAGTTCCACGATTCTGGCTTGCTGACGTTCTCGCAGCAAGAAGGAAGCGTTCGAGACGGATAGGTGGCACTGGCAGATGAAGATGATGGACGCCATGATCACTGCACTCGAGCGATCCCTCGTCGGCTTTACGTGCGTGTATCGTCTCCCCCTCCGCTGCTTGTCGCTGAACTTGTACCAGGTTGTGGAACTACAACCCCGACAACGACGACCACTCCGGCGACGACTGGAACGGCGAGAACTTCTCCTGGTTCAGCCAGAAGCGCGCCCTCCCCTCGTCCTGGCTCGACCACAGCCAGGCATCGCCCACGCTCGACAACGGCGGGCGCATCCTCCGCGCCGTTGTGCGTCCGTACCCCGCCAAGACCGCCGGAGTGCCTCTCCGCTTCGAGTACGAGATCAACACGGGTGAATTCACGTACGAGTGGGCTGTCCCCGCCGACTCCGCTGTCGATGCGCCCTCAGGGCCGTCCGTGAGCACGCCCCCGCGCACGGGTATGCCCCCCTTGCGAACGGACCGAACGGAGATCTTCGTACCCGCCCAGCTCACGCAGGGCCGGACGCTCGACGTGCGCGGGCTCGCCCCCGAGGACAAGTGGACGCACGACGAATCGCGGCAGACGCTGACGATCGTGCCCGCGAAGAACGTCCCGGGGGCGGTCCACCGCGTCATGGTTGGGTTGAGCCCCCCGCCGAAGGAGGCGTTCGTGCTGAACGATTTCTGGAGTGACTGGACCGGGCATGTGTTTCTGGGCGCGTCGGTCATCGGGGTACTTGTAGGGCTGTTGGTGATGTGGTTGAACGGGAGCTTTTAGATGGCTGACATGGTTCCCGTCCTGAACTGTCGTGCGTTGGACTGGGATCCCGGTCGCTTCATGTACCTACGGGCGTTGACGTCCGGTTGTAGACGAGATCCAGCTTGGTAGATGGTTCGTCCTGCGTTTCGGTGGCGGCGAACCAATAACGGATTTGTCGTGTGCACGAACGATAGCAAAGGCAAAGCGAAGGTCGAAAGGTGCAAGCGCGATCGGTGCACATGCGTCGTCCCGGAGATATCGCTTCCGAGTGCGCCGTACCTTGCGTGGGTCGGAGCCGCCGGACTCCGGACCGACGGGCCGCACGACACCGGCATGTCGACAACCGCGCACGGCCGCGTCCGAGTCCTGTTTTCCGTTCGAGTGCCGCGACGACCGCCACGACGTCGCGCACAGCTTTGCGACTTGTCTTCGTTCATCCATGTCTTCTCGCTATACAGCTTCTTCTTGCGCGAGGCCTTCTCACCGATCGACTCGCCCACCCGCTTAACTCGGGGTTGCATCGTGATGCGACTGTCTGAAGCACTTATCATGTGCCCGCACATTCTATACAGGCTATCGTCTCCAAGCGCAGCGTCCTTGATAAAATGCCGTGAGCGCACCACCCGCCGTTCCTGGACCTTCTCGTCCGTCCTTCTCTCCTTCGCTCGTCCACCACTCGGTCCCGCACCCGCACACGACACGCGCGCGCGATGGAGAAGGCAGCATCGGTCACAACGGGCATCGACGTCGTCCCCGAGCTCGCGCCCGTGGACCCCGCGATGGAGTCCGACCAGCGGCTGCGCGAGCTGGGCTACAAGAGCGAGTTCCGGCGAGACATGTCGCTCTTTGGCGTCCTCGGTATCTCTTTCTGCGCCATCGGCATCTTGACGGGCATGAGCAGCGCCTTCCAAACAGGCCTGTTCTCGGGAGGGCCGCTCGGGTTGTTCTGGGGCTGGAACGTACGTCCGCACTTGCTTCTCCTATGCTCTCGAAATTGATCTTGGGTGGTCGCGTGACGCAGATCTGCAGCTTCTTCATGCTGCTCATTGCATTGTCTTTAGCAGAAATTTGCAGTGCATAGTGAGTACTCCGTGTTCTCAGCCGGGAATATGCGTCTCAAACCGCGCGTCGAAAGTCCTACGATGGGCGGTCTGTATTTCTGGGTGTGCAAGATGAAGCCTGATACCCCAATGCTTGGCTGTAAGTCTCCTATGGCAACTGTGCATATACATTCCGCTGAATTATCGTAGTTTGCGTACGTACCTTTTACCCAGCGGGGTCTAGTACCTGGATCTCACTTTTTTGCCGCAGACGGGTTGGATATACAGCATCGCTATGACGTTCACGGGAACTTCTGGAAACCTCAGGTACGTCTTCCTTCCCTGACGTACGCGTCTTCGTCCATTAACCCGGCCCCGTGGCAGTGTCGCGCTATACTTGGCTTCGCTCGCAGAGGTCGGGCAGGGCCGTACCCTGACCCGGGTCGAGATCGCTGCCATCGCGTGGGGAGTCAACATCCTCTCCGGCATCATCAACACCATCGGAACCAAGGCTATCGGGCACATGAGCACGTTCAACCTCTGGTGGACGCTGGGTGGCACCTTCGTCCTCGTCATTACTCTCCTGGTGAAGGCCCCGGTTAAGGTATGGAGTATCCCCCGGTACATGAGCGTTCGACTGATACGCGACACCGTAGAACACGGCCGAGTTCGTGTTCACTGACTACGAGAAGTCAGTAGCGTTCGCGTGTTCTCAAAACGTATATACTGACCTCGCGTAGCTTCACTGGCTGGCAGAACCGCGGGTTCGTCGTGCTCCTCGGCTTCCTCCAAGCCGTCTACACCCTCGAAGGCTGCGAGACCGCCGCACAAGTCGCCGAAGAAGCCAAGCGCGCCGAGTTCCTCGCCCCGCTCGCCGTCGTCGGCTCGATCGCGGGCTCGTGGTTCATCGGGCTCGCGTACATGCTCGCGCTCCTCTTCTCCGTGCAGAGCATCGCGTCCGTCGCGGGCACGAGCTTCGCGATCCCCATCGCGCAGCTCTACTACGACGCGGTCGGCCCGAAGCTCACGCTCATGTGCCTCACGGTCGTCGCGCTCGCGCAGTTCATGGCGGCGGTGACGGCGTTTACGGCGAGCTCGCGGTTGTTCTATGCGCTTGCGCGTGACGATGCGTTCCCGATGAAGAAGCAGTATATGGCGCTGAACAGGTTCCAGGCGCCGTATGTTGGTGTGTGGACGTCGGTGCTTGTCGGGTGCATCATCTCGTGCGCGTATATTGGGTCTGCAGTTGCGGTATGTCTGATCTGGCGCTCTGGAAACGTTCACTGATTGTACTTGTTTCAGTTCAACGCCATCCTTTCTTCGGCGGCGATCGCAGTCATGCTCAGCTACCTGCAACCCATTATCATTCGGGTCTTCTGGCCGTCCACTTCGTGAGTCTGGGTGTGCTTACTACCATCGTCAAACGACTTACATATCATCGCACATAGCCTGCCCGAGCGTGGTCCCTTCTCCCTGGGGAAGTGGTCGTGGTCCATCAACGTCGCGAGTTTCCTGGTACGCTCGCTTCCTCGTCTATGTTCTCCCCGGGCAGGCCCTGACGCATCTACACCCCGTTCAGTTCACCGTCTTCATCTGCGTGCTCTTCATCCTCCCCACCGCCCACCCCACGACGGACCTGAACATGAACTACGCCATCGTCGCCATCGGGGCCGTCATCTTCATCGTCGGCGCGTGCTGGGCGTTCTGGGGCCGCTTCCGGTTCACCGGGCCCGTCAAGACTGCCCTTGTAGATGAGAAGGGCGATTTGTGATTGCTTGATTCCTTGTCGCGGAGCGGCCCTTCGCTGTTATTGCGAAGGTAGTCGAGGGAGCGTCGTATCCTTAGTTATGTTTAAATGATTTGTCATGATTGTCGTAATGAATGCTTGCATATTACTCTTCTCGTACTAGTAACAGTAAGTTTTTCTAGGGGGTCTATCGTTTTTTTCGAAAGGGCCGTAATATCCACATCAGCGGAGATTGAAAGTCGGCAAGCATTGGTAAACAAAACTTCATTATCCGCTTGTTACCCCGTTCATCCTACACGCGTCAACGCGTTATGACCGGCCCTAAATCAGCGCGCAAAGTCACGTGTGTTTCACACTTTACAATCAACGGTCAGTGCGCTCAGACTCAATGCGCCCTTCGTGCCTCTGGTTCTGCTGCTCTGCTCCCCTGGAATAACTCCCGTGCTTTTCCTCGTTCTTACTCCGTGAGAGCTATTCAATGACACCCCTCCCTTTTGCTCTTGCGCTACCATCCTAGACTTCCGGAGGCGAGTTGTCCTACGAAATCAGTCAAGAGTTGATGGCAAGTACTGGGAACACAATGGCAGTTTGCTTCCGTATCATACGTGGCTTCCAAGCACATCAAGACGTATGACATTGACTGTTAGTATCAGTCTATGCGGCAAGGCTATGGCGCGAATCCCATGCCGCATCGCATTGTGGTTGCGAGACGCTGACGAAGGCCCGAGGCTGTCGCGCGGCCGCATCCTGCGTACTCTCTCTACTGCTAACAGTCCGCCACGTTCTCAACAAGGGTGCTAAGATAGCGAACTGAGTCCGACCGCTACTCATCGTCCTCTTTTGATCCAGACCTCCAAGTATCATGAGCCTCGACACGGGCAGTGGGAATGCCGAAGTTTCCTTCACTCCCGCGCCTGCACCTGGCAAGAATGCCGCATCTACCGCCCTTACTTCATCAGTCCGGCCATCCGCTGCCAAGTTTGGCATCAAGTATGTCGAGCTGCGCTATGTACCGGAGGCCGACGGCTTCGATTACAAGGACGAGGAGAAACAAGATGATGTCCCGGCGGAGCGCGTCGAACCAGTCGGCATGGAGATGAGCGTAGACTCCTGGGAGGACTACTGCATCATTGTCGTACGCAAGCACGTCAATGGTAATCACGGCGACCCACAAGTCGCATTTGACATTGTATTGAGGAGCGACTATCTGGTGGAAGCCTGCAGGAACGCGATGGGCCCACAATGTGGGGTGTCGTGGACTCTAAAGCCGGTCACGGTAAGCTCTATCTCTTACTGATTCCCGAATTATCTCGCGTTGACCTAGCGCGGAAAGCTCTCCGCAAAGTTCCTCCTCGCATTCTTCCCGAAGTTTGAAGAATATGAACGCACGATCTCCGATCTGCCCGTTCGCACTGAGTCAGAAGAGACAATGCTTGTATCGCTCCGCGTACTCCTCGGTCACCTTCGCGACAACTACGGGCAAACGCTTTCGGGCATCTCCGAGCTGTTGGCCGGAGACGCAATCACCTTCGATCTGCTCTACGCCATTCTGATCCCCGGCACCGTCTTTCTTCGTCCATGTCCTATAACGCAGGAACTACGTGCGACGCGTTTGCTTGGGTCCGCGTTTGTTCCTGGAACCGCTGACACGCCGGCTTGTTACTCGCTCCTCCTCGAAGGTCTCGACTCGCTCACATCGCCCATGGACATGGACGTAGGTGGCGCAGATCCACACAATCTTAGGCTCACTGGAGGGACACCTCCTGCGCGGTTCGGCATGCACAAGATCGTCTGTCACATCTCACACTTCGACTGGGTACAGAAGATCTACGAACTGGAAGCGTATCCCTTGGAATACCATCCACGGTCGGATAAAGTTCGCACGACTCTGATCAAGCGGGGTCGCAGGTGGGCTATGCTCAACGGCGTCTACCACATGCATTATGACGGGGCAGCGATCGGACACAAAGTGCATCCCTTCAGAGACGAACCATTCGGTAGTCGCAAGTATGGCGTTTCGTCACGGGTGATGATCGACAAAGGTGCGCACATCTTCAGCCATGCGCAAGCTACGTTGCTAACATCTTGATGCAGAATACTTCTTCAGATGCGCTCCTATACATTCTAAGGAATATATCGGACCTTGGATGGCATCGCCTACGTTTAGGTTATTGCCTCTGAGGGACGGCAAGAACGGAATTGCATCGTTAACTGAGGATGAACTCCTCCTCGCGTCGCCTGTTCTGTACGGTTTTGACTTCTCCCATGGTCTCTGGAGTGAGTTTTCTCTCTACACTGCTCTGAATAACGATCCCTGTTAACCAAGTCCCACACATAGTGCAGTTCAACGTCAACTCTATCTCTCTAATCGACTGGGATGATGACGCATTCGCGAGCTTAGTCATCCCTCAGGCGCGCAAAGATCTGCTGCGCTCGCTCATTGAAGCGAACGCGAACTTGAATGATCCTGGGCAAGGGGCCAAGTTTGATGACGTAGTGCGCGGTAAGGGCCAAGGCGTCATCATTACTCTCTTCGGCCCGCCCGGAGTAGGCAAAACGCTATCCGCAGAGGCTACCAGCGAGTATCTTCACCGCCCGCTGTACCGTATTGGTGGCGGAGATCTCGACAAAGGGGCTCTGGGTGCCGACGAGGCTCTTGCGACGACCTGTGAGCTCGCGGTTCGGTGGAAGGCGGTGCTGCTAATCGACGAGGTGAGTTTCAGTCAATGTAACTGAACGCTCCTCGGAACGTGGCGTGTTGAACCTTCGTACTCAGGTAGACGTCTTCCTTGAGGAGCGTACGGCGCACGACGAGTACCGCCGCAACGCAATGGTAGCCGTCTTCATGCGCCACATCGAATACTATCGCGGCATCCTCTTCCTCACGACTAACCGCGTCACCGCCTTCGACCCTGCGTTCCTCTCCCGGTTTCACGTCGCGCTTCATTTCGAAAAGCTCACGACGGAAACCAAGGCGCAGATCTGGCATACGTTTCTCAAGAGGTCTGGCGCACGGCTACCTGAGAGGATCCTCATGCATCTCGCTCGACGCGAGATGAACGGCCGGCAGATCAAGAACGCGTGCCGGACCGCGACGTCGCTCGCGCACGCCCGTATGGAAGAGGTGCGGCTCGTGCATATAAACGAGGCTTTGGATGCGATGGAAGAACTCGTCACGGAGCTTACGAAGGAGAAATGGAGTATGAGGAACAGATGGGCTCGAGTGTGGATACAGCGATTCGTCCTCATGCTCTGCTCGTTTGGTGTGCTTCTTGCTTCGATGACATATATCGCGAGGACTCTGTAAGCAAGACGTTCTCTCACATGGTACCGCTTACTGCGTTGGACCTTCAGTAATTCAATCCGTATTCGCATGTCTCTTTTGCGACCTTACGAGAAGTGCCCTGCCATGTTACAAGGTTCTGCCAGCATTGCCTCGTAGGATTGCCGGCTGTGTACGCAGCTATCCACAATAGACGCTGAGGAAGACGCGTATGAGAGGTAAGCCCAGCCCGGGGTTCCTCCCCCTCGCCGCATCCAAACTACCCCCACGACGTACACGACCTCCCTCTATGACACCGGACCTAGGGACAGGCAACGCTGAGATATCCATTCCCCCGCCTTCTGTCCCCTCCAAGAATGCGGCAACTACCACTATTACATCATCGGACCAGCTTCCTAGTCTGAAGCTGGGTATCAAACATGTCGAATGGACCTACGTCAAAGAGTCAAACGAGTGGGAATACGTCAATGAGACAAACGTAGAGAACGCTCCGGCTGAGCGTGTCTTGTCTCAACGACTGGCGATCGGCGACGGGTCTTGGGACGACCACTGCTTTGTTGTCATCCGTGGACGCGGGGTGGGAGTTGATGGAAACGAGCAAACAACATTTGACTATGTGATAGAGAGCGAACATCTGTGGAAGGCTTGTAAAAAGGCATTTGGGAGTGACAGTGGGGTTTCATGGGAGTTGAAACCAGTGATAGTGAGTTTATCCATCCATACTTGCAGCGTACCGGCGACCGCCTGGCTGACGATAACACGTCTCAACGGTAACGCTTCCGTATACAGTTGTCATCTCAAGGAATGATTGCTTATTTTCCGCGTTTGGAGTAATATGAACGCGAGCTATCTGATACAGCAGACCGCACAGAGGACGAACAATGTGCCCTCGTTTCTCTGCGAGTTCTGCTCGATCATTTGCGCCAAAACTACGGCCAAACATTATCGGGCATCTCAGGACTTCTTGCCAACGACTCTATCACCTTCGACCTCCTGTACACTATCCTTATCCCCGGTACTATCTTCCTCCAACAATGCCCCACTACACACGAGCTTCAGGCCTTGCGCCTTCGTACTAGCTCTCTCATATCCGCCACGACTCGGAATGACAAGCCTCTCCACTATTCCCTCCGTTTCGATAATGTTGAAGCTATTACAGGGCCAGTTGATCAGGAGGAAGAGGACATCACATGGTCAACCCCTCACAGGCCACGGAAGCGCTTGGGTCCTCGGTTCTGCATGTTCACCACCACTCACAACATCGACCATTTCGACTGGGTGGAGAAGATTTGCGATCTCAATGTGTACCCGCTGGAGTACCATCCCCACTCCGAGAAAGTCTGTGTTATGCTAGTCGAGCGCGGGAAGAAATGGGCCGCAATGAACGGCGTATTCCACATGGACTACGTCGGAATGGCGGCCATCGGCCTGAATACTATTTCTGCGCCCCGTGGTATTGATAGCGAACCGTTCTCAATGAGTGGCGTTGCCTCACGCGTGATGATCGATAAAGGTGCGGAAACGACAGCTCCATGTCTGGTACTTATACTGATCCAACGGGACAGAGAAGTACTTTGCCAGACATCCCGGCCATCATAAAGACATAGGAAGATGGGCATTTGGCGCGCCCATGACCAGGATGCTGCCACTCCGGAGCGGCAAGCGTGGCGTCGAGTCCCTCACTGAAGAGGAGTTACTTTTGTCAACGCCGGTCATCTATGGATACAACCTCGCGGACAGACTCTGGAGTGAGCTCACATAAATCTGTTGCACATCTAGTAATTCAATTCTGACACACTTGGTATTCGGCACAGTGGAATTCAACATTATCCATTTCACCCCTATCGAATGGGACGATAATGCGTTCCCCAGCCTTGTAATTCCAGAAAGCCGCAAACATCTTTTGCGCTCGCTTATTGAAGAGAATGCGAGATTCAATGATGGCGTCTCCTCCAATAGCTCCCACAGCTTCGCGCGTGACAAAGGCAAGGGAGTGGTCATCAACCTCTTCGGACCTCCTGGCGTGGGTAAAACGTTATCCGCAGAGGCCACGAGCGAGCATCTTAGGCGGCCACTTTTCCGCGTTGGAGGTGGCGACCTGGGCAAGGATGCAGAAGAGGTAGACCGGGAGTTAGGAAGAGCATGCCAACTCGCAGTGAGGTGGAAGGCGGTACTCCTCATCGACGAGGTGAGCTTGGCCAGAACATTCGGGGTGTGTTCCTCTTCGGCTAACGAGATACTGATCCTCATTTGTGCGTTGGGCCAGGTCGACGTGTTTCTGGAAGAGCGCGCCTCGCAGAATATGGAGCGCAACTCGGTCGTCGCCGTTTTCCTCCGCCACGTCGAGTACTACCGTGGTATCCTATTCCTCACTACCAACCGCGTTACGGCATTTGATAGGGCTTTCCTCTCCCGCTTCCACGTCGCACTTCATTTTGATCATCTCAGCGAGGAGACAAAGGCGCAAATATGGCGCAATTCGCTCAAAGAGGCCGAGGGACTCATAGAAGAGGCCATTGTGGACCTCGCGAAGCGCGACATGAACGGGCGGCAGATCAAGAACGCCAGCCAAACTGCAATATCTCTCGCGTTGAGCCGTGGCGAAGAAATGGCTAGGTCGCACGTTGAGGAAGCATTAGACGCTATGGAGGAGCTTGTTACTGAGCTTACGCAACAGAAATGGAACACGAAGAGCCAATGGTCGGGTGACGGAGTCTGGAGACTCCTCGTAACAGGCGGTTCTTTCTGTGTTCTAGTCTTATCTGTGCTTTATATGTTGATAGCGTAGACGAATACGGATGTCACTGGTTTATTTGGAGTGGAATTCTGTCTCTCGTACGTGATGAAACTTGTCATTCCAGCTCCACAGAACAGTATCATCGAATTCTGAAGCAAGAAGAATGCACTCGTATGATTTTCTACAAGCTGAATGTCGGGGGTCAGGATGCTAGTCCGGAGGGATTCAATACCACAACTCCTGATGACTCTCAAATTGAGCATCGCCTGTGTTGTCTTGGCGCTTTCTTGCGACGGACATTCTATTATGGGAACCTGCTACCATCTCAGCTGTCCTATTTTCTCTTTCTTCCCTTCACTGCGTACATTCGGCGGACTCGCCTTACGTGCCTTCGTACCCTGCTGAGCCGTTCTGGGTAGAATCGCAGCGTAGCATAATCTCCGCATCTGTCGGAGGAAGTTGTTCAGACATCGCATTTCACACCATTTACATGATGTGCCTTGCATTGCAGTTTTCAAGCGCTCAGGAAGCCTTGCTCGGGTTTCGTCATCGTGACAGGGAGGGGGTACTTGCACCGAGAGGCCGGGAGCAATGTCGCGAGCTCTTGCTTCAACTCCCTACTCTTTGCCCTCTACATCCCCTCGTCGTTCATACCGGCATGCCAAACCCTGACCTAGGCACCGGAAACGCTGAGACCTCCTTCACCACCGATTTCGTCCCTTCCGGAAAGAATGTGGCCACCACATCCTTTACGTTCTCCGACAAACCCTCTTCTCTCAGGCTCGGTATCAAGTACGTCGAATGGTGCCAAGCGGAGGACTCAAATGCCTGGGAGTACAAGGATGATCCGAAAGCTGTTGATGCGCTCGCAGAACGTTGCCAACCTCTTGGTAGGGTTACCGGAGACGACTCGTGGGATGATTATTGTTTTGTTGTAGTGCGCAGGGCACGTCCTAGGGCCGTTGATCAAGAGTCGGAGCCAATCATTTTGTTCGACGTCGTCCTGAAGAACGAGTACCTTCTGAAGGCGTGTAGAGACGTCATCATCAGAAGAACATGCACTGGTCTAAGGGCGCTAATGTTAGAGTCTGTAGACCCTATTAGACTTTTTTAGACCCCGATAGACCCTGTAGACGCCAGGCGCGTTAGACCCTCTGTAGACCCTCATCGGGCTCGGCGTCTATTCCGTGACGGGAGCATACCTCGGGCCTTGTGCGCGAGTTTAACAATCTCTCGGTGGCATATGGCATGAACGAAGGTATATAGCATATGGGGATGTATCTATGTACATATACACGGCAGATCATGGCAGGAAAACCGAGGGATATCCGGATGACGAAGGTACAAGTGCGTGCTACAGATGCTGAGGACACTCGATTGTCCGTGCGAGGCAGTAGACCACGAACAACGCGCGCGAGGCAATGAATGCGCGAGGGGGATATGGAAAGGTAAATCTGCCATGTTTGAGGCGTCGACGCGGGGTGGGAAGGGTGCAGAGCTGGGGGCGAGACGAAGTAATTAGGACTTAC
>NDFF03000089.1:0-135242 GCA_002150815.3 Grammothele lineata
CTTCGTCGAAGTGTTCTTCCGTGAGCGGTTCCTCTTCGTTTGAGAATATTCCGATGACCGGTTCTCCTCGCACATAGGCAATGAGGAGATCATCCGGGTCAAGGTCGATCGGTTCCTCACGAGGTGGAGGGCAGTGATGCTCATTTGCGTCTGGTTCGGCGATTTGTGCGGTGCAGGCGTTGACTTCTTCCAGGCAATGGTCAAGGAAAGGGTCCAAATGGGAGATCGTCTGGTTGATAGGTTCAGGTTCGTCTTCTACCGTTGCTCGCGGTCGCGGTTTTGGTGACTCCGCTTCAGAGGATCCTTCAAATTCCACCTTCCCGGTTTGCCAGTCGATTTTCGCGTTGGTTCGCCGAAGCCAGGGGAGCCCTAGGATTATGGCTTCTTTCCCTAGCGAGGTTGCGAGTAGTCGAGTTCGTCGGGTTATGCCTGCGACGGATAGTTCCCTCCAAGCGTAGTGTGTGATTACTCCTTGCTTGTTCTGCGTGCCGTCGACATTGTATACCGGTATGTGGTTAATGAGCGGGGTGAGGGCGATGTGGTTGTCTCGAGCGAACTGTTCATCAATGAACATCCCTCCAGCTCCAGAGTCGATGAGGGCAGGGGTTTCGACGGTTCGGTCAATCGTGACTGGAATACGCATAGATCGATTGCTGACGTTTGCTAGTATTACAGGAGAGACCGTGATACGGGGCCATGCTGACGTCGATTCAGATGGCCGCTTCAAAAACCCTCTGCCTCCGCGATGTTTACGACCTCCTCTCTCTCCGCAGGTGTGAACGTGCGGAATAGGGCTCGTACACGAGAGACTGGGGCTTCTGGTTCCGCTGGAGCGGGGTTATTGGGTTCGGAGGCCGCGATTCTGATCTTGCGGTAGGCCGGAGTATTTGCCATCCCTTGGTTGGGACTCACGGTGTTGGTGTTCCTCTGGGGGCAGTCCCATTGTCCATGTCCGAGTTCGCGGCATCTAAAGCACCGTCCCTCCTTCTTGTACCGAGTTCGTTCTTCGTCCGTGAGCTTCCTCAGCCTGATGGCGTTGGAAGACTTGCCCTGGGTGGAGGTCGTCGATCCTTTCGAGTCTGACGACTTCTTCTCTGACAATCCTTTGGTGAGTTCTTGTCCTTTGCGCCATTGGAGGTCCAAACGGGATGCCAGGGTGTAGTAACCGTCCATGGTCGTGGGGAGTTTCTCGACCGTCATGATGTTGTTGACTAGTCCCTTCTTGAGTCCGGTGAGGAAGTAATCCGAGAGGACTGCTACCGACCCGATGCCTGATCTGACCGCTAGCGGAAGGAATTCGGCGACGTAGTCGTCGGCCATGCCAGTTTGCTTCAGGGCTTTCATTTTAGCAATGGCGTTGTCGACTGGGTTCAATGGCTCGAAGGACTTGTTAAACTCCTTGATAAAGTCGGTAAACGTGCCAAAACCGTGTTCCTGGGACGTCGTCGGGTTGATGGAGAAAGCCTTAGTCGTGAATGCGTCCTTCCATGGTCCAGCCGATCCTCCTATCATGTATGACAGGATGAAGATGATCTTTTCTTCATCCGTTGAGTAGGATTGCGCGTTGAGGCGCAGGTACACCCTGCACGAGTTGAGGAAGTTGTCTGCCTCTTCGCGGTTTCCATTGAAGTCCGGCGGAGGACGGATCTTCCGTTCAGAGACCTTGGGGGTGTTTGACATGGTGGTGATGAGAGTCGGTGGAGGCGGTGGACTTGGTGAGGGAGGAGGAGGCGGAGTCCTTGCAGGAAGTATGGGCTGGGGAGTGTGGATCGGGGATCCTGGTGCCGACGGTTGTGGAGTGGGCTTAGTGTTTGAAGGCCCTGGTGTGGGTTGCCGTGGTACTGGAGTGGGGAGACGGGATGAGGGTCTGGTGCGAGGTGCTGAGGTGGGGATCGGGGGTTCTGGTATGCGTCTGGGGTTTTCAGGTGTTCCGGAGTCCCACGCGCTCCTTCGTACTCGTTGGACACGATCTAGTACAACTCCGTCCTTGCCTGTGGTGTAGACCCAGCCTAGGGTGTCTGACCAGGTGATAACCCGTAGTCCAATGAGGCGTTGTTCGTCGCGAAGGTCTGATGCTGAGGGAGGTCTGTCCGCGCTTTGGTCTGCTAGTGGGGGTTCGTTGCTGGCTCCAGATGCTACAGGGTACCCGCGTTTCCTGTGGATCTTCTGTCGGTTTGTTTCGCTGGGTTTCTCAAAGTCTTTGTGTCGGGTTGCGTCTTCTGGGTAGTAGTTAAGTCTGTGTGGGCAGGGTTGTTCGCTGCAGAATTTCCACTCGCGGGGTTCTTCTTGAAGGTGTCGGTCAGCGACGTCTTCCTTGTCGTAGACGTGTCTGCTTTCGCTGGTGCACTCCAGGGTGACTGTGTGTGTTCGGTGTTCGCCTGGACTTAAGGAAGTCGGCGAGTAGATGAGTTTGACCTAATGTTACGTCGAGGCCAGCGCGAGCGCCTATGGGACGTACGTCGTGCGTACGCGGTCGAGGGTCGAGGGATCTGGGGGACGTACGCCGAAGAGGCGAAGTCGAGCACTGTGGTAGAGGGCGAGCGGCACAAGGGGTTCTGTGGGGAGAAAGGCCTCGATTGGAAGAGGAGGTCAAACTGAGGGGCATTCTCAGGAAGACCCAGACTTATATAGGTACATGCGAGACAATAACTATGGCTTGTGCAAGAAAGGAGGAACAATAGGAAAGAGGGCGCGAGACAATGACTCAGGATGAGTCGCGATGAGTCGTACGTACAATAGCGGTGTTGAACCGCCGCGGGACCGAATGGTACAGAGGTTACGCTCATTGAGAAACGGGAAAGGGAAAAGAAAATACCGGGCAGGAATGTTGTAACAGGCGAACCAAGGACGACCACAGACCGTTTCAGTTAGCGTGGCGGACTACCTGCGCGATTCCACGGCGTAAAGGTACATCTACCTGCAGAATGTCCTGATCCATCATCTGCTCCTCTGTAATGAGACCGCCTTCAACCTGTTGCCACAACGCTCGCTCCCGAAGGATGAGGAGAACGGCTGTGTCCGCAGCACGGAGAGCTTTCACCCGGGCACGGTCGAGATCCTGTAGAACTCTCCGACGATGCAGCAGGGCCGCATTTTTTTCCTCTACCCACTCCGCATCCTCCCGCTCTCGACCATCTGGACCCATCCCTCTCCAATCCTGCATGATGGATACGCTCTTCTCTGCATCGCTGAATAAGGTGGTGAACAGCAGTTCAGCGAAGTAAAATGACCCGATAGCCCTCTTTGAAGTGGTCGCCAAAGTCCGTGTTAGAAAGAACCGGAGGAAAAGACGTAAACTCACCTCGGTCTGAGGGAAAATTATATCCCCAAATTTGCACATCGAACGCCAGCTCCGCAAGTCCAAGTAGGTGTCATTCCAAGTGTCGAAAACTGAGGGGAGAAGAAGGTCTTCGGGGGCGTTGTGGTGGCTGAAATTTGGCATTGCGTTCGGAACACCCCATGGAGTAAACGGAACGAGCTGCATATATTCATCCTCCAACCGCATCGCACCGGGCCCTGTTGGGGTGCCGGCGGTGATGTTAGGCCATATCTGGGCCCTGTAAAGAGGATGGATAGGAGGGAGCCGAAGAGCGGCAAAAGGATGGTCACCGCGAAGTGGGTTGTAGGTGTCAGCCATGGGAGTGGGTGTGAACAAGCAATCGAGAAATAGTTGCTGGAGTCATCGGCAGCTTTGAAGATGCTGGCCAGTGGCAAATGACCTGAACTCTCCCAATTTGGATATGCTGTTTCAATGTGCCAAAGATATAAGTGCCGATGCTTTGGACTGTGCACTGGAAATCTCCATCGTTGTCAAACACAGTTATAAAGTGTCCTTGCGCATGAATTGGATCACTACTCTTGTGTTATTGACGGTGGAACGGGCTAACCGTTACAATGTATATTATAATGACCCTCACCCTGACACAAGAACACCAATTACTACCAAGGGCTCTATTACAATCTTGTAATTACTATATACTTGTTGAGTGCAGAAAACACCCATACCACATTTGAAGAAGCTTTCAATTGGGGGCTAGAAACAAGAATTTTATTAAGCAGGATGCATGCTCTCTCATAGTTGGAACGTTCACCAACCTGCGAGATTGAGCGCTTAATTTGGCGCTTCAACACAGCTTTTTTACCGAATGAGGCAGCTACTTTATACAACCTCTGCAGCACTAGTGGCATACATGCCCACTATTGCTTTTGCCTTTACACCACACATCTGCGCAGAACTTGCCTCACAGTGCTATGGCAGCGACAGCGCACTCCCTGTGCATAATCGTGTAGAGTTTGCACATAGCTCAGGTGAGTCCTTGCCTCTCACTACCGGTTTTTGTGCAAGGGCATCACACCGCAAAAGCATAGTGCAGACTTGTGTTTGCACTCATGTATAGTGTGACTTGCGGTATCTACACTCCTCGACTTACTGTGAAGTAGGTCATAGGTATTTTATATGTACTTAGCGCAGTTGTATGACACTCCTCTTGAGCGCAGCTGAAGACCTCTGACTTCACAGTCCTAGACCTACCGCTCACGTGCCATGCACCCCTATCTCAGATGATGGCTGGGATCTACAGTTTGCTCAGCTGGTTTTCTACCAAAATCTAAGTCAATATTCAATAGCTCCATGCTGCTGTACTTTTGTTGTGTACCTATTGCTTACCCTCTCTTAGATCCTGGTATGACGCCAGGTGCAACAACCTCGGTGACAATCAGAAAATAGCGTGTGCCATGGCATAGTTTTGGCAGGCAACTTGGTGAGCAGTGTTAGCTAAATTGGTATTCTGTGATTAATGTAACACCACAGCATCTTTATCTAGCTGTACAGTAATGTAAGGAAATGAAAATACCAATGCCATTTCATGCACTGATGTTATCATTTTCTGGCCAGATAAGGAGAGTAGCACTGGGGTCAAGCAGTAATGTCTTTCTTACCCATCTGGTAGCTTCAGTATATGTTCTCCTTCCATTGTTGTGCCTTTGGTTTCATGATTAAGTGTATTGTTCGATCGAGGTGCGTGACAAGTTGTATCGGAGCACAGAAGATTGCTTCAAACCGGTGTTTTCATGTAGACCTATGTGACCCCAGAGGTCCTTCTAGCTGAATGGGCTGCATTATGCGTGTTGCACATCAGTGTTTTAGTGTTTTTAATGGTATCTGCATCGGGTGCATAGTTCCCCCCACTTCATGCAGTTTTGCACATCGTGGTGCAAAGATACGACCCCATCCGCACTATCCATCACGGAGGGCACGCACACGTCTTCCTCTCTTTTCAGCCAGAGCTAATTGAGGCGGTCTGACTCCTCCACATTGCCGTTTCCGCATGCAGCGTCGCGCGCCTTGTTGAATATTGTATGCGGGTTTCAAATTCAGCCCAAAAGAGCCCATTGTCCTTGTTCAGATGTTGCGTGTTGAGCAGGGTTCACTGAGTCCAGTGCATACACAAGACTCGTATCTGGCAAAGATTGGTGCATAGGCAAGTGGAGGTGCGAAGATTGGCACAGGTGTGTAGTTTTGCTTATTGAGCTATACTTTTGGTACAAACAAAGGAGTGCTCTACCACTCGTGCGTTACCCTCACTACCATTGACACACTTCAGCATCGAGTTGGGTCAACATGGCAAAGACCACGCACCTCTCAGCCTCTCAGGATGCATATTCCGCCCTGCTAATATATAAAAATAATGCAGCCTTCGACGTGTTTCCCCAGGACTTTAGCAAAGAAGATCAAGTGCTGGTCGTGCTGATGTTGGTTGAGCTCAGGCATTTGAAACTCAAAAGATCATTCACACTCTTAATTGGGCAGAGCGACAGGGAGGTTCACATTCAACACTAGGATGTTGGGTTTTGAGTCTGCATCTCCATGGCCGTTCTCTTGCCTCGCTGTAGAAGGCGTTAGGTACTGCTGCCTCACGATCTCCCTCTCTTATATGCCTCCACTCTGCTTTGTATGCTCCTTAATGTCACGTACTTCAAATTGATAGTGGGATAGGCATACAGATAAGCAGTGGTGGAGACTTACGATAGGTGAGTGCACCTGAATATCCCCAATATGCTCGCATTGAATTAACAGGGTATGGCCACTAAATCAACGCCTACTGTGTGCAGATAGCGGTCACTCATCTGATTGAAATGGGGCAGAAGGTGCTTGCAACAGCCAGAGGGTACATGTCTAAGTTGCAGCCCACATCCCACACAAGAAGGCAGCATGAGAATTAGACACTCGCATTATGATTTCTTGACTATCTGTTCTCGCTGTGAGCACAGGGAGAAAGCTCTGGCAGATCAAAAGAAACACAAATGTGCGTCTCTTCAAACTAACCCATATCCCAAATCCTGCATATTCATGACCATACAGCATATATCATAAATTGTATACACAAGCACCCGTGCCCAACAGTCCCTCAGCTTTTGTGCTGGTTTTATGAGGGTGTTATGCAACTAAAATAGGCTTGGAAACTGACCTTTGACATACTCCCTGAATTTATGTTTGCACTTGCGGGGATCCCAAGTGCATATGGGTCTTCAATCCCCCTTGTTGACCATACCAGCAAAGGCTGGCAGTTGGAGCTGGATTGAGTGCTAGATGAAGATGCCAGCCAGTTCATTGAAGTGGAGACCAGTATTGTGGCTGGGACATGCACAAGTGCGATGCCCAATGGCTTACAGGTTTCCCCGAGCTACTTTATGGTGTGTGCATTAATATCTGCCCCCATTCACCACTCATGACTCCAGGATGCATGCACTCTCATAGTTGGAACGTTCACCAACCTGCGGGATTGAGCGCTTAATTTGGCGCTTCAGCACAGCTTTCTTACCGAATGAGGCAGCTGCTTCATGCAGCCTCTGCAGCACTGTAACAAAATTGAAAGGCTCGCTGCTCAAAAACTAAACCACCAATCTTCCTAAAAATTTGCACAGACGTTGTCAATAGGGTCACGAACGTGTGTGCAAATTTTCAGGCCGAACGGTTATCCCAGCCATATGAGACCTCTCACACAAAGTAGTATAGATGCCATCAGAGGAACAGTTAGGGGACAACGACTGAGCAGTGAGTGAGGAGGAGGTGCGGTGCGCAACGCCCGAGGACAAGTCGAAGGCGCTAGTAAACTTACCCGCACGCAATCTCCTCTGTCGTGAGGCTGCCGGTGCCATGCCGAACCTCAGATCTCGTGGGAGCAGATCAAACGACCCTCCAGAGGCCATGCTCATTGGGATTTGATGGCGTCAAGGCCTCCATGAGCACGCCCTATAGATTCCAGCTGACAGGCCATTCGAAGTCCGCTAGCCTTGGGCCCCAAAGGATTCCGCGTGTCTATGGCAAAGCCGCCGTCCACCTGTCCTGACACCTGGCGCCCCCTGGTCCATCAATCCCTTCGAATTCCGGTGGCAAGGTGTAGTGCTGTGTATGTCCCCTCGTCAACGGCTGTCCAAGAAAAAGGGACCCGTGTCGGATTTTTTATATCCGCGACCCCCTTGCCCCCTTCAATCCGATTCGACAGCCAATGTCCGCAGTGCAATAAAATCGCGGCCAGTAAATTTACATTTTTGCTGATGAGGCACTCGGGAGCCTTACAGATTTCACCAAGTACTGATGCGCGCGCTAACCCCACGCGATGCCGCGGCCCCAGCATTTTTGGTGATGTTTGCGGTGTTACTGATGCAGCAAGCGTCGAGCGGACACTTGCTCGACACTGACCAACTACAGCCTGTCCAGCGAATGTTCGCTCGATAGTTATCGACGGTGCGTGTCGAGCGGACCTTCGCCGGGCGCATAAGTCGGGGCTAATGTATCTGGATTTGGCTTCGGGCAAGTGTTTATAACGAGTATGATTATTGGATGGCGTGAGGAGACATTGCGACAAGTAATAAACGTAACGTAGATGCATTAGGTACATGACGGGACATGACGACAAAGGCCGTGAGGATAGCGTGGTGCGAGCGAAAGCGACACATAAGTAACGACATCACAAAGCACGAGCAACGAGTGACACACAAGACGAACGAACGCGAGCACACACAAAAAGCGTCCATAACTATATACGCACCCAATCCCGAGAACGCGCCGCTATGTCACGCCGGACTCGCGCTGACGCCGCTGTTGAGCAGGGCCTCGAGCTCGCCTATACACTCGGTGCATCGCGCATGCACCTCGCGCGCGTTGTCGAGCAGGGGCCGAATGTTCTCCGGAGCCATCGCGAGCCGGACTTCGGGCAGCGCGCTCAAGCTTAGGTCGGGACTCGCACCCCCGCTGTCGCCGCCCCATGGCTGCGGCGGCGCAGATCGCACCGAGCCCGTCGGGTTCTTGCGCGTGCGCGATAACGGCCGACGCGGACTGGGGCTTGGAGCCGACTGCCGGTTCTGCTTTCGCGCCGCGGAGCGTGGAAGGTGACCGCCGCCGCCGCCAACGCCCTCGTCGCCGGTATCGACTTCACGGACGTCGGAGAGTTTGATCGAGCGTTGGTATGCTTGAAGTGTCGACGGCGGGATTGCGGAGGCGGGTTTCTTGGGGGACTCGCTGCCTCCGCTGACGGGGCTGAAAAGCGACGACAGCGACGCTTCGGGAGCGTTGCGGAGGAGCCCTTCCGGCTCAAGCGTACGCTGGCCGAAGAGGTACGGCGACTTTCCCTTCTTCCCACGTACGGTCGCTGTGCCGTCGGACGAGAGACCCAAGGAGCGCGCCGCATGATCGAGGTCCGAGGTGGACTCGACGTGGTCCCAGTCGTCGTGGTCGCCAAGACTCGTGCCGCTCCGCTGGCCCGAAGTGGTCGCGGAGCTGAGGTCGTCGACGGACGCGCCTGTGCTGAGCGAAGACTTCGTCTTCTGGCCGATACGGAAGATGGACGCGAGCGAGGGCCGGCGAGGCGAGGACTTATGCGGGAGCGAGGGCGAGGTGCCGTACGGCGAGTTAGGGTGAACGTCGCGTCGCGACGCGACAGACTCGGGGCCTGAGCTGGTCTTTGCACGACGCCGCTGAAGGACGGACTGGGGACGTTCACGCGGGAGGTTGAGGGACGAGTCCGTGCTCGCCGAAACGGATGAAGTGGACGGGGGAACGCGCGGGAGGACGACGGGCTGCGTCTGGTTCTTCTTGAGAGACCGGAGCATGTCGCGGATGTGGCGCATACCGAGTCGCCCCGTCTTGCGCTTCTTCGAGGGCGACCGCTGTACGTCGGGCGCGACGCCGGACTCCTCGCTCGGGAGGGTGACTGTGCTGTTCATCGCGTCACCCCACCGCCAGTTCCGGTTGATCTCCTCTTCGGGGATGCCGGGCTCGAGCGACATCGTCGTGGACGGGTCGGGGTTGTTGAGCATCTCGCGCAACAGCAGGAGTTGCCGCTGGCTGAGATCGTGCCGACCAGTCGATGCACGCCACTGGGACGGGGGCGGACTCGCGAGCGGAGGCGACGTGACATGGTGCGGGGCGGGTCCGATGACGGGTTTTTGCTCATCGCCGCCGAGCGTGATCGCGCGCTCGCGACTCTTGCGGGTATCGAGAGGGTGGGTAGGTGCCGCGGGGACGGAATGGCTAGATGGCGGGGGCGACGTTTGAGGTTGCGCAGGTGCGCCCCCGCCGAGGTCGATGAGGAGTTCGGCGCACTCCCATGAGAGTCGATACTTCGCCTCGATGCTGAGGAAGGCGGTGTTGAGCTGGGATCGCGTGAGGGAGGGGCCGGACGTAGGGTTCGTGTTGGCGCGGTTTCGAGAGGACTTGGGCAGGTGGATAAACGACGGCGAGACGGGGCGAGACTGCGATTCTGTCGGCTCGTTGCACATCGCGCGGACTTGACCACTGAGCATCGTGTATGTGAGCTGAAGCTGCTTGAGTTCTGCACGAAGGTCAGCGATGACGTCTCCGATCGACAACGGAGCGTACTTACGGTCGACGCTCTGTGCAAAGTCCCTCACCATAGTGAGGTCCCTCTTTAGGCCGACTTGCGCTTGACTGATCCGCGCCGGAATCTTGAGGTCGCCGAGCGAGTTCCGTCTTGGGACGGCGGAACCACTCGGTGTCTCACGTTCCTTCGGTGGCTGCGCGGTTCGCCCAAGGGACGCCGTCTGAACGGGCGAAGTTGACGGGCGGACGCGGGTAGGTGATGGTAGCGGGGACGGGATTGACGGTAACATCGTCTCTTGCGACGCTTGCGAAGGCCGAGATGATGCCAGCGACGTATGCGAGCGGGAGGTATCTAGGAAACGGTCAGCGTTCGCTCACGTCGGGACGGTGCGTTTGAATTCAAAAAGCGGACTTACGTTCGCCTGTGGTGGCGTTTCTGATCCGCGGAGGTGACGGCGGCTGGAGCTCGATGGGCGGGAGTAGCGGGACGTCGATGCTGCTCCGAACGGTGCGCGATGGCGGACGCGGCGTGCTCTGGTCTTGCTCGCCGTCGTGGCCCGCGCCGCGCGCAGGCGTCTTGAGCCGCTTGTCCTCGGGCGTGGAGCTCTTCGTACGCTTGTGCTTGCTCCCTACCAGGCTGATCCGGCGGATGTTGCCCATGAACCGCCTGCCGCCGCCCTTCTCCTCGCCCTCAAGCGCGGGAACCTCCGGGATGGGCTCCCCGCGACCGTGCGCGTCGCTCGAACGTTCGTTCGACGACGCGCGCGCGGACGCGGCAGTCGAGCTCTTGCGGGCGCGGTGCACGTCCTCGACGCTCGCAGACGCTGAGCGGGGCTTCGAGCTGGCGCGACTGCTAGGTGTCGCAGGCCGCCGAGGACGGCCGTCGGTATACGACACATGGCGCGGGACAGGAGGGCGGTTGTTGAAGCTCGAGGAGGGGGAGGACGACCCGGAGGGAGCAACTTGCATCGAGATAGGCCGACGGGGCGTCCCGCCGAAAAGCGCAGAGTCGGGGAGCGCGCTCCCGTCAACTGCGGTCGCGAGATCTTCTGGGAGGGCCGAACTGCCCGTGCCCTCGCGCGTATGCGCGCGCGCCTTGCCCTTACGGTGGCTGCCCAGCGAGGACGGCGAGCCAGGCTCCCGTTCGCGGCCGCGCTCGACACCCATAAGGTGCAAAAGCCTCTCGACGCTGCGCTCGTGCTTCAGCGGCGTCGACTCATGGCCTGGCGAGGACCCGCCGCCCCCCGGGCCCTGACCGCCGCCACCACCGCGAAAAAACCACCCCTTGGGCCCGCCGTGCCCCAGGGAGCTGGACGCCATGAACGACGTAGGGCGCGAGCCGCCGCTCTCGTCGCGTTCGCGCTCGCGCGGGGGCGGGCGTTCGTCGCGTTCCTGGAGGGCGATCTCGGCCGGGGAGTTGCTGGCGCGCTTGCGGCGGCCCGCGCCCCACTTCTTGCCCACGGAGCCGATGCGCGAGAGAAGGGGCGTCTTGGTCGTGGAGGTGTTGCCGACCTCGGGGGCGGGATCGTCGGCGGGCGCGGTGGACATTTTCTTGGGCTTGTTCTCGGGAGTGACCGGCCGCGCCTCCTCAGCCGCGAGCTCGGCGCGATCGTCAAGCTCGAAAATCCCTTCCTCGAAGTGGTGGGGAGGGCGGGACTTCTTGCGCAAGCGGCGGCGTTCGCGATGGACGGGAGGACTCGGGGGCAGGAGGGCCAATCGGGCAGCCATAGCGGAGCTGCCGGAGACAGTGGGGCGGAGCGCCAAGTGGGCGGTAGAGGAATACGAGTAGCCGGCGGAAGACTCGCGTCCGGTGGAAGAGACGGGGACGGAGAAGACGGAGGCCGTCGGGGAGCGGGGGAACGGGGACGGAAGGGGCGGCACGGGCGGGATGTCGCTGGACAAAGCGAATGGCATACCTCGGGAACGCGACGTCACGGTCCGGTCGTCCTCCCTGTCCGCAAAACCGTACTCGTCCTCGTCGTCCGACGAGCCCCACGAGGCCCGTTTCCTCGGAGTCCTCCGTCTCGGTGATGTTCCGTTGCGAGGATTGTCTTCGAACTCGTCGTCCCAGTTCTCGACGGGGGACCGGGAGCCGCTCGTGCGCATACCCCCGTTCTGGAGGGCCTTGCTGGTACGGCGTGCGGACGGGCCCGGAGAATCCGCATCTTGGAAATCGTCGTCCCAGTTCTCGGTCTGTTGGAGGCGACGTAAAGGAGTGGATGGGCCGGGTTCGGCCCAGGTGTGGAGCGTGCTCGATGTCTTCTCTTTGAGAGGCGTCGTCGGCGTGGCGGGAGCTGCGCGGGGAGGGCCGGCGCCATCTTTGTTTTGATCGTGAGCTTGGTGGTCGTGTCTGTCGTCGTTCTGCGCGTGCGAGCCTGCGTTGAACTCGAAGTCGTCATCCCAGTTTTCTGCGGGATCTGAAGCACAAATTGAGCATGCATGGACGGACGCGGGCGGACGCGGGACGTACCTGGCTGCTTGGGGGCGATGACACTCATCGTGGATAGTCGTGATCGTGAGCGGGTTCAGTGAAGAGGAGAGCGAGGAGGAAGAGGCGTGAGAGGACGCGACATGAAGCAGGAGGAAGAGAGACGTGAGGAAGGGAGCGACGAGGCACGACCCGACTCGACGCGCGAGGACAACGCATCCCGTTGCAAGTCCCCGGCGCTTGTCGCGTGACGCGTAACACTGGCCCTCCGCCCAAACACCACATGGTCGCGTTCTCCTCCTTCTCCTTCTCAGCTCCCGCTCGGACGTATTCGCTATGTTCTCATACCTATCTCTCCGTCATACAAGGAGCTCTCATGGTCTCTTGGTGGTGAAAACACAGCGCGAGCTGCCCAAGTCGCGTCGTAACACAACGCCTGGAGATCAAATCCAATATCCGGCAGATCTCTGCGATCAAATCTGAGAACGAATGGTGACGTCCTCACAAGGTGGCCCAGGGTCAAACTTCAGCGGGACAAAGCTGACGGCGTGCACAGATCAAACAACGCCCTCACCGGTGGCCACCAGCCGGATTGCTAGAAAGGCTGCTGAGAATGTCTTGTGCAGCGTTACACTTCGAAGCTCTCCTCAGCCGAAACATCGCGTTGTGCCGCACGCGACAGCGCGACGTCCGCGCCAGAAACATCACCCACTTGATCACCTTCTGGGTCACTCCACCACGATTTCCTGCCGCGATGTGGGCGTGGTCGTGGCCGAAAAGACCTGAGGAACGGTGGCCCGTCAGATCGAAATCTCGCCCAGGCGCCTGCGGCGGACCGGGTCTTTCCGGGCGTCTGTTCGCGTGGAGTTTGCGTTCGATTCAGCCACCGACGCGCTCCATCTCTCGCTCGACCACCACCTGCGCCACCCACCACCCAGTTCTCTTTCCGTTTTGCTTTCTGCCTCTGAAACTGCGTTGTGCAGCAAACGTACGCGGCGGACACGTAGGTGCTAGGCGTTCAGCCCGCATCACAACATACGCTCACCGGTCTCCCCGTCAGCCTCTCCCCTTTCCCAACATCCATCTCCGCTGGTCGGCTGCAGTATCTGGATCCCACGATGGCTATCGTCCAGCTTTCTCCAGACGCCATCCTTGGCATTGCGGATGCCATAGGCCATCAAAATGTCGCCGTTCGCGCCCCGAAGCGGCCCGCTGCATCGAGCTTGACGTCGGACAGAGCGCAGGCGCGAATGATTAGGCAGAAGATCATCGAGCAGGAGCAGGAGATTGAGGACCACGAGGCGTTGAGGGCTATCAAGGTGGGTACATCCCGCGCTATTTCTAGCATTCGAGACGTTCAATATCGTGCTGCAAGAGCGATCATTCACTGCTTCACACGTACTTCTCGGACGTCAAGACCGAGTTCTCCGACCTCGACGGCCTGTCCTGGAACGACCCTTCCGCGCAACACCTCTTGCTTCGCTGGGTAAGCCCCCACGCATCCCAACCGGTGGCGATGTGTACTGACTTGCCCTCAGCACGCGTCGCAGATGATCCAACCACAACAGACGCCACCGCGGGAGAGTCCTAGTGGCGTACGTGCGACGCGCTCCCTTCCCCTGACCTCTTTGGACCAGTTCGCCTCGCTCGCCCTCCCTTCTCCTACGCCCTTCTCGAGCCCCGTCGCCGAGGTCGGCAACCATTGCGCCGACGGTTTCCGTGGCGGCACGATTCGTGCGCGTACGCGTCGTCACGCCGCACACGATCCTCTACCTGACACGGCCGAAGCCACGCCCGTTGCGACGCCCGATGGTTACTTCCACCGCGCTCCCGTTAGGGACCTTTTCTCCCCGACAGATGAAGCTTCCGCTACCGAGGACGAAGCCAAAATGAACGTCGACGGCCCAGAGGTTGCTCCATCGCCTTCGATTGCTGAGCCTATGAGTACGTCGAACTCCGCGCCGGACGTCTCCATACCGAGCCACCCTCCCTTTGACGACAAGACGAACTCGCCGTCACATTTCCGTCCGTCGAACGGTTCACCACATACCCGGTCACCTGTTCATCGGAGTGCTTCGCTCTCTCGACCGGCCGGTCTCCCAGTCTCGACCTCTGCCCCTCCGCGCGTGTTCAGTGCACCCACGAAGTCCTGCAGCTCTGCGAAGTGGGCCATGTCCGCCCTCGACCTCCTTCGCGCCCCGGCTCTAGGCCCGCCCCCGTCCAAGTCTAAACCCTCGCAGACGCACCGCGTCCCGCCAAGACCTACCTCGCCAAACGCCACTATCCGCCCCTCGCCCAAGAAGCAGCCCCCTCCGCCTGGTTTGGGCGACAGCACGGTCCGCCCCGCGAACCAGTCACCAAGCAGGCGTCCCGCGATCCCCGAGTCCTTCAGCGGCCCCGCTCTTCTGGAGACCGGCCTCGCGCCTGCGTCGCACCCCCCCTCCGCAAAAACGTTGAAGCCGAAAGCGTCAGTCAAGGCTCCGCATGCCTCCGGGAACACCTTCGAGCCCAGTACGGGTAGCCATTCCTACTCGTCTGCTGCCGTTCCTAGCCCGCAGCTCCAGTTGCTAGCCGCGGTCGCGTCCTCACCGACTTCGAGCCCGCGCCCAACTCCTCTCTTCCCACCAGGCCTCTATCCTCCCGGTCGAGATTCGGCGTCGAGCGCGTAAGAGCCCTCATGTGTCGTCAACCGCCACTCCTGCGCGAGGCTGACACTGACAACGGCGACGATCAACATCCCCCGACCTCTACGTGGACCGCGTCTCCATTATCCCTTCCGTTATGATTGCGCGGGCGTCGCGCTTCCTCCCCCATGTCCTTCTCTGCGCTCTTTCTGGGTCCGCGACGACTACGCCACGACATTCACGACTTGACGTCTTTCAGTGCCGGCCTCGCTGTATATTTGTATATTTTGTATATTTGAGTCATGCTTTCGCGTCCATCCGTCCGTTCATTCGTTCCTGGACTTCGCGCCCCGCTCGCGTACATATTTGTATATCTACGTTATGTTATTGGAATGCCGCTCTGGCGGCGGGCTTAATACGGTGTACTCGATGTATATACGGTCTGGATAACTTGCTGTATCTAGTAGCTCTACCCTCGCGATGTAACGGTCTCTTAGAATATGAGCCATTGTTTGCCGCGTTAAATCATGAATGTTGGACCAGTCAGCTGCCCAAAGGTCTCTCATATTCTCTCGCCTCGAGCGGTTCCGAACCTCCCTTCCGTGGAGTGAGCCCTGGCGCACATCGCGATCATAGCGCTCCCGGTAGACTCCAGCCAATTCAAGTTCTCGACAGATCTTCCAGCAAGGCCGCTGTGATACAACCGTTGTACGTCCGAGTATTTCATCTCAAGATTTTTCTCTACCGTGACGGTGTGCGCGCTGCGGCGCCCACCCTAGAACGCTCATCGTGCCCATCATGTACTCAAGGTTGCGTCCGACAGTTACGGTACACGGATGCTTTCTCGACCACATTTCCGACTCCATGCCCACCTACCACGGCGCCAGAGCTGAGCAAAGGGTGCCTTGCGCCCATACAACTGCTCCTCGAAGTACTCGTACTCATCAGAAGTGAAGAAGCGGGCGTCCTCACCGGGCTATGTAGGCGTTTGCGGGCTCAATTCATTCGTCTTGTTGGCGCGGGGGGTTAGGGAACCGTCCAATTCGCACCGGGCGTGCCGCGCGTTGCGCTCGTTCCGAATACACACTGCAGTGAAATGCCCTTACTCACGTCTCCTTACCAAGATGAGGCAGATTCGCAGTGATGGTTACGAGCGCGCGCTTTGATTGTACCGTACTACTGACTCGTGTTCTGAACCTGCGAGAGCGGGAAGTTACGGCGGTCATCTGTGACCCATCAGAAGTGTCGAGGCAGCAAACCATTTTGTAAGCTCTCCGCCAGCCCGCGCCGGGAGGGGGGCCGCCTGATATGAGGAAAGATAACTTCCTGACCGTGTGAGGCTGACGCGCATAAGAGCGAAGACCACAACTTACTCATCTGTATAGCTGAGGTCGTTCTACGAGCGTACTAGGAACGGGGAAAAGATCACGATAATGAAGGGCGCTGGGTTTCCGACAACGTACATATCCAGTCGGATATGTAGTAGATGCGGGACGGGTACCGGACAGCCTCCGATACGACTACAAAGCCGCGGAGGGCCGTGTACTGTGAAACATCATAACGGCATCCCTTCGTTCCACAAATGATGATGGGCACGATGTGATGAGAAGACACCGTGGGGTAACTAAGAACTGGCAACTACGTGTGTTGCACGTCAATGTCAGTGCGAGGCGGCGTTGCTGTGGTCACCTTCTCCGGAGTATCTGCCACGAGCGCGACGGATACCATCCACGCGGCTGAAAGGCGTCGACAGGAGCTAGCTTGAAGGGAGCAACGAATTTCAGGTGTCCGGTGTTGTATCGAGCGGACCGTGGCAAGGGCAAGGGATTCTAGAATTGTGCAATCGAGCTGAGAAGCTATCGGAGGGCGATGCGGACGAGCGGAAACGCTCAGTGCGGCAAACTGTCCTCAAATTCGAAGGCACAGCCTCCGATATTTTCGGGTATGCCGTTCCAGAGGCGTTCGCGTGACACCATGATGACCTCACCGTGACGCCCAGGTCACGGCCATGTCTCTCGAGCTCGTTCGACCGGGACCACCATCGTCTCGTCGCGACCGCTGGACGCTACCCACCCTCGCCCACGCTTCTAGCTTCCCCTTACACTCACGAATCCATGTATACGCTTCACACTGTCGGCTACTGCTGCGTGGAATGAGATGCGAAAGCGGGGTCTCATCGAATCCCGGGTACCCACGGACACGCCTCCACTGCGATCGGATGATGGGCGTAACACCAGTGCGCTAGGTGCGTTCACAGCTCGAACGTTAACGCCCCCTCGCCCCGGCTTAACATTTTCATATCATGCATTTTAGACCTCGCGGACTGCTGCATCGCGCCCTTTGCCATTGCCAAAATACCCATCCGCAGCTCTCCGAATCAAGTTTCTTCCCCGAGCGGTATTACGTGCTGCGCATGGCTCCAACCGCCACCTCCGTACGAACGGATGCGATCCCTGTAGCCGACACCCGGGCCACCGCCATTCGTCTAGCCGCCGAGTATCGATTGTCATATCATCTTCGGTGAGAACATATTTCGACGATCCTCACTCCCTGCTTACATCCGTCATGTCCCACCGTCTCTCCCTCGGCCGGCCCCTTCAAGACCTTCCCCGTTTCCTCTCTCGTTGTGTCGTACCCCTCGTCCGCCACCCAGTCCTAGCTCCCCTTTCCTCCTTTGCATTTGCCTTCGGCATCGTTCGGATATCGCTCCTTTACTTCACTCACGGCACTTGGGCTCCCGCGTATCCCCAGGCATGGATTACTTGGATTGCATTCCTCGTCTCCCTCCCCATCTGCTCCGCCGCCTGGTTCCTTTGGAATCTCGCCAAGATCGTCGTGTCTCGCGGGATCAGGTGGCGCCGTACAGGTGTGGTGCAGGAACGCAAGGACGGGTACGTGCTCCTAGACACTGAGCGGGACGAAGAATCGAGCTGGGAGGATACGGAGCTGGAAACGTCCACACACGAGTGCCGCAGCAGGTTACCGCGCATCGCTTCTCTTCTCACTATCGCGAAGCTCTCCATCCATACCGCCATCCTTCTCGCCGGGATCTGGAACGTCACGTATTACGAGCACTCAAGCGACACTCGTTTCCGTCCTGCCCTCCGGAGTGCACTTGCTAGCCGGCCCACGCAACGTTCTGGCTACGCTCGCAGTGATAAAGTCTTCATCGCTGCCGCCTTTCACCAGAACGCAGCCGTGCTCCCGTACTGGACGAGCACGATACTCGACGTCATCACCTATCTCGGGCCCGACAACGTCTTCGTCTCTGTTGTCGAGAACTACTCGACGGACCGCTCGCCCGCGCTTCTCCGCGTCTTTGCACACGAACTAGACAATCGTCGCGTGCCGAACCGCGTACTTGTGCAGAATGAGACGGTTCCGCGCCCGACGGACATGGGCGAAAATCGGCGCGTCGAGTTCCTCGCTGCGATCCGCAACCAGGCCCTCGAGCCGCTCGTGGCAGCTGGAGGATATGATCGCGTCCTCTTCTCCAACGACGTCTTCGTCGAACCTGAGTCTGTTCTCGAACTCCTTGAGACGCGCGATGGCAACTACGACTTCGCCTGCGGCCTCGACTTCGACAACTTCGGCGCGTACGACATGTGGGTCCTCCGCGACCGCCTCGGCCACCTCACTGCCGGCATCTGGCCCTACTTCTTCGACGCCGCGTCGTACGGGGCAGTCAAAGCCGAAGAGCCCGTCCCCGTCTTCACCTGCTGGAACGGTATCGTCGCCTTCCGTGCCGACCCGCTCCTCCCCGTCCGTCTTCGGAGCAACCGCACGCTCTCTACTTCCCCCCTTTCCACCCCTCTTCCCTCGACGCACCCGTCAACAGGCGCGCTCGGACCGTCGCCCGCGCTCACGCCCCCTCTGCGCTTCCGTGCTTCCGCCCCAGATGAGTGCTACTCGTCCGAATCCTTCCTGCTTCCATACGACTTCCGGCGCGTGATGGGCCTCGAGGGCGTCTTCGCGAACCCGCGCGTCGTCACCGCGTACGCGTGGCGGCACTACGTCTGGTACAAGTGGATCCTCCGCCAGCGGCTCGTCAAGTGGTTCGTCGAGCGCGTGCACGACGGCGCGTGGATGCAGTACGCGCGCATGGTCGTCGGCGACGCGAAGGAGGTCTCGACGTGGGACGGGGGCGATTGCCATCCGTGGTGGTGAGCGCGCGGCGCTCGTCGACTCGTCAGGTGCCATACGATTTGAGTAAGTGGATGTTCTCTCCCAGCGTGAGCCTAAACCGTTAATACTAACGAAGAAAAAGGCCAGAGGCGTTGAAAGAAAGTTTCGGCTTACGTTAGAGCCAAGTTCATCTTATCAACGACGTGCAGACGCGCCGCTCGCCAGTCCCCCTTCTCTCCCACTCCCACCGTTGCCGCTCTACTGCACGCCTCACCGACATGTTATACATCCCGCAGGATGTTCTCGATAACGTGATGGACAACCTCTGCGATACTCCCTCTGCGCTGGCGACGTGCGCGCTCGTCAGCCCCGAGTGGCTCCCCCGCGCGCGTTCCCATCTTTTCTCTTCCCTCACTTTCGAAATGGGCCGCAAGGATCCTGTTGACGCCTGTTTCCCCGCAAACATCCGCCCGAAGCCGTCCGCGCGTATCGTTGCTCAGGGCACTCCTGCATTAGGCGACCGTCCGCCCGGCGGTCCGGGCATCATCCCGCCGGAGGAGGATAGGAGGCCGAACCGCTGGCCCGCACTAAGCCATCTCATCCGCAGGAATCCCGCTCTCGGGGGCTACGTGCGTACGATCACGGTTACATCGAACGGCGGTTTCAACAAGATGCATCCCTCATGGTTTGCTGTGGCGCCTGAAGACCTTGTGTCTTCGCAGGACATGCTACCGTTCACTTTCTTACTCTTTCCTAACGTCCGCGCCGTCACTGTCTCTGGATTTTTGCTCGACAATTTCCTTGAACTCCTCCGCATTCTTCGCGCCTTCCCGCGGCTCGGGGCGTTGGCGGCCTTCGATATAACTTTGATAGTTGGCAACCTGGACTGGCTTACCGGTGGTCACTTCCCCGCCGCGACGCCGGACCTTATGACTCTGACAACCACCGGGGGTCTTCCCGCTCTACGTAACCTCAGTCTCTCGGTTCGTGACATGAGTATCCGCGCTCATGTGAAACACTGTGCGACTGCACTCGCCCGTGCATTACTCGACGCACGCGCCTTGCATAACCTTCGCACACTCGACCTCCATACGCAATCGCTCAGCGCGGGGTGGCTACCCACGCTTCCGTCTCTCTCGACATCTCTCACCCGGATCACAGTCGGCTTCGTTGAACATTTCGCCGATCGGGACAATCTGGTGTTGACGGATCCGTGCCGTACGTCCTTTTTTTTAAAGCAGCGACGCTTGCTGACGCATCTTCTGTCGGGCAGAAAAAGCAATCAGCGACACTTACACCGCGCTTTTAGCGTGTCCCTCCCTCCGTGTTCTGGGCATCGCCTACGATGCGAATGACGGTCACATACTCAATGATCCGTTCCACATATTCGACAAACGGTCATCCCCGTTATTCCTTCTTTCCCTCACAGCTCTCCTTTCGCGCACCCAGGTTCCTTTTCCGCATCTTATGCTGTTGAGGTTGATAAAGGGGCGCGCACGCGGACGCATGGGCGAAGCGTGCGCGCGAGGTAAGCAAAGCGGCGCGCGTCGAGCTAGGCTCGCGCGGCGTTCGATATTCCTCCTTCCATATACGGAGCGGTTAGCGCTCAATGGGCACTCTACGATATTTTGCTTCCGTCTCCTACACATTTGGTTCCGCTACTATACAGTTTATCTCGGCGAGGCCCGAAGGCCTCAGCCTCCCGTCCATCGTACCAAAACGGCGCGTCCAGCGCTAAGTCACCTCACGCGTTCATTGTACCGAACTGTGAGGTGAGCTTCTGAGCTTCTTTCCGATTAGAGATCCGTAACTTACGTTTTCCTGTACAGACTTATAAGTCTATTCTTTAGGTTAGCAGTAATGCATGCACGCGTTCATTGTACCGAACTGTGAGACTTATAAGTCTATTCTTTAGCGTCCTCGCTCCGCTCGTCCGCCGCCCATAACCTTCACATATGCAGCTCGAAATCATCCTCGAAGGCATTTACGGCTACCTCTTAGACTGCACCAACGCATGCACGATGCTTGCACGCGTCCTTGCAGTCAAGGAGCGATACCCCGCTTTCAGAGGTGTAGATGTGTACGTCGATGAGCCGCGACTGGTGTCGCTAGAAATGGGTATCGCGCAGGAGCCAACGCTTGAAGAGAAGGCCGTGGAGCTCTTGGAAGTGCTCAGCGAATTCGAGCGGGCTGGGTTCAAGGTGCACGCAGAGGTGCGCAAGACAGCAGTGTTGGCCATGTGAATGTTCCGGGGTGGAGAGTTGTAGTGTGAAATCGAGTCGATAGGCAGTGCGTGTGTCGATTTGTGCGTTGTGTTGTTGAGCGTATACGCTGTACTTAGCATCGCTTCTTGAAAAGAGTTGCACGAGTCTTGGCCTTACGTCATGTCAGACAGCCTTATTAAGCTCTATATCTGGAAGCCCGACTGTGTCGATCCCCCTTCTTTCGCCTCCATCTTCGTCTCCCTGTTACACCTCTCCTTCCACGACTCTTCTCCATCATGAAGGCTCCGAATATTCCCCAAGAGGTCTTCGACAAAGTCATCGACGACTTCCATGACAATCCTCCCGCACTTATCGCGTGCTCGCTCGTCAGCCGTGGTTGGATACCGCGTGCTCGTGCACATCTCTTCTCCTCGCTCACATTTGAGATGGACCACCTGGAACCCGATGACGCCTGTCTCACTGTCAATGTCCGTCCAAAACCGTCTATCATCCGGAATGTGCTGGCTCGTGGCCTTCCAGGTCTACCTGGCCTCAGGCTTCCCCCCGGCTCGCCGGACATCTTGCCACCGGAGACGGACAATAAACCAAACCGTTGGCTTATGTTAAGCCAGCTCATTCGCGCGAACCCACTTCTTCCGGCGTACGCACGCACTCTGACGGTCTTATCGAGCGGTGGCCTCATAAGGATACACCCCTGCTGGTCCTTTGCGCCTCCAGAGGATATCGCATCCTCTGAATGCACACTGTCATTCACCTTCTCGCTATTCTCAAACGTACGTTCCCTCACCGTCCATGGATTCTCAGTCGGAGATATTTCCGACTTGATCCCACCCCTTCGCGCGCTCCCGCGGCTCAAGAAATTCACTGCCTCCAACCTGACCTTCATGGTTGGTCCCGACATGGACGCACTCGCTTATGCTGGTACCTCCGTCGCGGTGCCAGCCACCACCCCCACGCGCCCGCAAGGACTATCAGTCGGTGATCTACCAGCTCTCCGCGAGCACAGCTTCTCTCTCGGAGGGATGATACCCATTCCCGCGCGCGAAGAGAAGGCTGCTGCGGAGCTCGCCTGCGCGTTGAACGAGGTGCACGCTTTGCGCGACCTCCGTGCGCTTGAACTTCACGCCCCATCGCTCTGTGCGGGATGGCTACCCACGCTCCCCGCAATCGCGGCATCTTTAACGCATATCACAGTCAGCTTTGCTGAAGAGATCACGGATCGGTGGAACCTCACGCTGTCCGTATCGTGCCGTACGCTCTTCTCTTCCTTCGCACGCACTTCCCAGGGCTTACCCACATTTCCGCTCATGCAGAAAGGTCAATCGAGGACACATACGCCGCTCTTCTCGCGTGCCCCGCCCTCCGCGTCCTGGGTATCACTTACGATGTGAAGAACACTACCACGCGCCTCAGTCCTGTGGACCTGCACAGCGCGCGATCGTCCCCTTTCTTCCTCCTCTCCCTCGCTGGCGTCCTCTGCCGCCCGCAAGTCCCATTCCCCCATCTCACGCAGCTTTCCATTGGACTGGACGGTTTGTACAGCTGTCTCTCTGGCATGGAAGATGCGTGCGCTGTGCTCGCGCGCGCACTTGCTGCTGAAGGTCGCTACCCCGCGTTCACCTGCGTGCAAGTGCGCGTGGCAGAGCCGAAGCTGATGTTTGTCGAAATGGGGTTCGTACGCGAGCCGACGCCCGAGGAAAAGGTTGCGGAGCTTCAGCGCGCGTTTGGCGCGTTCCAGACCGCGGGGTTCGAAGTGGGCGCAGAGGTGCGGAAGACAGGAATTTCGATCATGTGAAGGTTATAGCTAGTTGGGGAAGTGCTCGCAGGGTGCGAGCATAGGAGCAGTATTGACGATCATGTGTACGTTTTGATTTTCATAAGGTATCCCAGCGTTTCCGCGTTCATTTTGAATGGCCGCCAGGGGAGTGTGATGCGCCCGCTTCGATGGGATGATACGATGGCATGTGGTAGATTGCTTGAAAAGCACACTGACTTGATCTTGTACCCCGATACTAAGGCTTCCACATCCTCACGTCCACGATTCTGCTTCACACTTCGTACTTCTCCGCTACTACCCTCCATGAGCGACCGCATTCCGGAGGAGCTTTTCGCCACAATCATTCAGCATTTACGCGACGATGTGCATGGACTTGCGATGTGCGCTCTCGTCTCCCGCAGTTGGACTAAATCCTCCCGCAAGCATCTCTTTAGCAGGCTTCACACCAAGACGAACTCGGAGTTAGTAGATGAAGAGCCCGTCGACGCGTTCCTCCCGGGCTACATGAAAGCCAAGACTTGGATTGAAGCCGATGAGGACGACAAGGACGAAGATGAGCCGACAAGATGGACAACGCTCGCCGCTTTACTCCAGCAGAATCCCAGCCTCGGATACCACGTCCGTGAACTTACAGTCGAGAACGAGTTTTACACCCAAGAATCCGACCTGTACAGCGGATGGTGGGAGCGTGGTGACGAGGACAGCCAACCGACCTTCCACTTCACATTGTTCCCCAACGTCCGTTCGCTATCGCTCGTCGGACTCCGCGGGGGAGATTTTCTTGAAGTCTTGGGGCCCCTTCACGTATTCCCTCGCCTCGAAGCGTTCCACGTCAGACGTGCGTCAGCCCTTTTCGACACTTCCGATGGCGCCGCAGATAGCAGGCTGCATGGACCCATAGAAGACTGGACAGAAGCGCCTCTACCTCATCTGAAGAGGTTCAGCATCGAGGCGGCACACGCGCGAAGCGTCAGTGACGAAACGCACGTAGCCTCCATGGCAGGAGAGTTCCGTCAAGCGGGTCGCCTGAGCGGCCTAACTTCGATTGAGCTTCTTGGTCCCGAACCGACCATTGGATGGCTCCCCGCCTTGCCGATGTCTCCCAACCTCACCCACTTGACCGTCACGTTCGGCGAGAAGCCTCCAATGGACGCAACCACGCCCGTCGAAACTTGGCGTACGCTTTCGATCTCCCCTGTTCTTGTTTATCCGCTCCTAACACTTCTGAAAATATAGGCAGGGACACCATCACGCGGACATACGCAGCAGTCATCGCATGCGCCAACCTGCGCTCCCTCTGCATCACCTACATCTCAGTCGATCCCCAGGCGTCTTCGCTCCAACGCCCAGAGACAGTTCACCAGGGCGCCATCACGCCCTTCTTTCTGTCCGCGCTCGCAGACCTTCTGGCCAGCGAGACGGAAGCGCGCCCTCTTCCCCTGCTCGAGGAACTCACCCTGTGCCTCGTCGGACTCTACGGAGGGTTCAGCGGCTGCGAAGACGCGCTGTCCGAGCTCGCCCAAGTGTTCACCGCCCCGGACACAAAGGCTGGAACGAGACGGTTCCCGGCGTTCGGCCGAGTCAACGTCCGCGTCGAAGAGCCCGTCGAGTGGCCGCAGCCGTGGCGCCCTGAAGCCGCCGAGCTGAACATGGATAGCACGCCTGTGGAAGACAAGATACGGGAGATTAGGGAGGTGTTCAGCGTGTTCGAGCGTGCTGAGGTTGTAATAGATGTGAGCGTGACGAAAACGGAACGGTAGACTCGGGGTGTACGTACTCTGCTGTTGTTGCTTGAGCTCCTCAGTGCTGGGTTCTTGGGACTGAGGAGGGCGCCGCTAGAACGAATTGACTGACGCACTATGGGCGGGGTAGCGAAGGATCCATCGGCGGCCGTGGATGTCGCTTCTAGAAGGGTAAGCTATGAGGTTGACACTTCGAGTATCCTGCGCGGTAGTTAGACATGTACGGTTGGAACGAATCGTGCTACGCTGGCATCCTTCCATGAGCCAATGTGCAGGAGGCGCACGGTCCTCCCTTGACACGAGGAGCGACTTGACGTCTTGGAGGGGCTTCGTCAAGCGCTTGAATCAATCGCGATGGACCACGGTCAGCCGAGGGTGGTATCCCGGTCGGTACGGGGTGGCACGTTCCTCTTTAAGGGAAGGATTTGGGTACTGGGAAGTCCTATTCACTCGTGCAAAATGTTGCGAACGGAACGAGGATATCTTTACCGCGCAAGCTCACGTCTTCACTTATTCGTACAAATCTTCAACACTGCAGTGCGTGTACCTACTCCGCTTCACAGCGCCGTCTACGCCTTCGTAAAGATCGACTTGGGCATCATCATCCCAATCTACGAAGTGACATCATAGTAAGTACGACCGTGTGTGTCCGCTCCGGGGCATGCATACGTACCACGTAGTTCGGCATGTCGACCTTTCAATAGCAGCACACCACGAATATCAGCGTTCCGACTCTCACGCTACCAAGGGCACAATGAGGGACTTACGACTTCATGCATGCGCAAGTCCCCGGCAACACTGCAGAGCATGTACGCCTCGACGGCCGTGAGAGCATGCTCGGCTTGAAGGAAGGCAATCATGTGCCGGACGGCGGAGCGCGTCGCTTCGCGGATGTCTGTTGGGGACGGCTGTCAGTTCGATTACGATAGGGAGAGTGTCGGTGACGGGGGCCGCGCGAGGGCACGCAACGGGATAGACGAATGGATGAGCTCGGGGAAACGGCCACGGATGCGCTTGCGATCGTTCATCTACTCCAACACGCCGCGCGTCCGTACTCATCCCCCGGTTTCTCCACCCCTTCGCCATGTCCCATAGTCCATTAGACGAAGTAAGATTACTCACCCGCGTCGACTCCGGTCGTACAATAAAACTCCTCGTCGCTCGCGTGCGGCGAACGCGTAGCAAAGTGTGGCGTCTTGACGTACGGCTTATCCTTGACAACAGTCAGGCGGACGCTGACCTTCATCGGGGTCTCGATAGCAGTTCCTGCATAGAAGGCGACACGCGTAAGGGGAGGGAGGGGCGGGCAAACGTTAGAAGCAGAACTTACCGCAGACCTCTGACGAAGGGATTGCGTGCATGAACGACGTCAGAAGAGGGGAAACCCGCAAAATGTAGAGACGTACCGCCATCGCCTTGAGCAGCGTGCCCGTCCTAAATGCAGACATCCTTGATGAGGGGAATTGGGAGAAAGTGATGAAAAAGAACGGCGCACCCCGATTGAGAACAACGCCCCCTCCACCTCGATAGGCAAGAAAAGCGTCGACCCGGCGGATAGATGCCTCGTATCCACGTTCCCGCCTGTTGCGTACGGCGGAATTGTCGAGTGCGCCCCTTCCTTCCCCGGGGCGACGCCCATCTCGCCCGCAAACGGCCTGAGCGGTATCTTGATCCCCTTCTCCTCGTCGAACCATGCGTGCCCGTACCCATCCTCCTTCCCCTCCGTCCGGTTCAACGTCCAGATCTTGAGCGCGGGTTCGGGAAACTCGTCCGCGAGGAGCCCGAAACCGGGGATGAGCGCCGACCAGCCCCATTCGGCCGTTTGGACGTCGAGCACGTCGACGCGGAGGGTGTCGCCTGGAATAGCCCCAGAGATGTGCACCGGGCCGTTGACTTGATCGAGCTGGGCGAAAACGAGGGAGGCGAGGGAGGCGGTCGTTGAGGCGGCGGTAATCTGGCCGTTGGAGGCGTCGAGGCAGTCGAAGGTGATGGTGTCGCCGGAGGCAACATGGATAACGGGCGGGATACTATGTAGAAAAGTAGGTCAGTAGCGGTCACGATCCTGGTAAGGGCGGGCGGAAGCTTGGGCCCGGAGCGAGAGTCGAGACGCACCTGTTATCCCAAGCAAGGTGGCACTGAGCCCGCTTCACTGCGTGGATGGACATCGCAGCAGTCGTAGAGCGTCACGGTAGATGAGAAAGTGGCGATTAAGATAAGGACGAGAGTAGCCCATGGAGATAAGTGTGGATGTCGACGGTGGGAGCAGCGCCGACCAGCCTGAGAGCCGTCCTAGGCTCACCAGACAACGCGTGACGTCACGCGTCCTCCGCCTGTCGCGTGACAATCGCGACGTGGTGTCCCTTCGCGCGACAACTACGTTCAGCTCCTGTATGAGTGGACGCTCGATTCTGCATCGAGGGCTGTGGAAGATTGGGAACATAAAGGAGATGTCTTGAGTGAGGATGGGGCGCGTACTTCAAAATTTTGAGCCGACGAGTTGTCAGTGGCGAGCTCAGGTTGTCTTCAACAAGCTTCGTGCCTCATTCGCTCAAGCCTCATACAGCCTCATACAGTGGAAGTTTGCGAGCAAATCACGCCACCAGCAGAGCTCATGGATAACCGCCAACAAAACGTGCGACCGTAACACTCGATCACGATATTAGTATTGCGTACCGTACAATCAAACATCCAGGTTCTCCGCAAGTCCGTCGAAAACCGTCTGAATACATTGGAGTCGCACCCAATATCATCTAAGCCACATAAAGCCACTGCGTTCGTGGCACTGCGTCCTGAGAAGCGATATTCAAGTGCGCCTTAGCATCAGCGACTGTCATGGGCGAGTCACTGATTTCCCTTATTGGCGGATAGTAAACAGCGCGCTCATCGAGCTGGAGTCGTTGAGTGTCACTGGTCAATCGTCGTCAGCACACAAAGTCATTAGAGAAGTACACAAAAGCACAACTTACAAACAATCTGGTAGTCGTCGAAATCCTTGAGCCATGGGACCGTGACGAGGACGGTGCCGTTGTTGCCGAGAGGGTCAATCGCCTCGGCGAGGATGACTGTGCGAGCAGAGTTCAGTCGATATCACCATCACGTCGACAGGCATGTTAACTTACGAGGAGTAACAATTCCGCCCTGCGCAAGCCCGACCTCGGCGTAGCGATAGGTATCCGCAGGAGCGTTCGAGATGTCCCTAACGGGAATTATTCCTTGTCAGCGCGCCTCGCCACTTTCGAAGAAGACGGGATTAAGACTCACCACTGGATAGAGCGGCTCTGTCCGCGAGTCCACACGTCACCAGCTGCAGGCGTGGTGATGGGGGGAACATAGCCGCGCTTGATTACGGACGCGCTGGTGAAAGCAGCCACGAAGAGGGGCGTGAAGAGGGACGTGAACGAGACCATGGCGAAAGGAAAACGCGTGGATGGGTGGGTGGAAGGGATATAACGTGAGAGGGGAGTGGAAGAACACTGAAGACCGGCGTACCTTCAAAGTCTCACTCTTTATACGCGATGTCCACTGCACTCGCAGCCACCTGGGCTCGGCTCTCCGAAGGCACTGAATTGACGGCCATACCAGAGCAGTGAACATGTTTGAGACAGGAAATGATGCGGCGATGGGGGCCCGTGAACGGCAGCCTGGTCGAGCTACGGCTCCGAGTGATCTGGACGCTGTTAACGGCCGAAGTGAGTTCGGGTCTCGGATGTGTCGTTGGCGTCTGAGGTGTTCGTGTTGCGACGAAAGACGTGAGTTCGCAGTCAGACAGTGTGTGGACCTGATACCGAAGCCATTGTATGGCGAAACGAGAGAGAAAGACGGGAGCCACAAAACAATCGCGGCGCGGAGGACGCTGATGTTTGATCGGCACGTGACTTTGGACTTGGCGCATCGCGCACGGTGTCGATCCTCCGCTTCCTTCCCTCCCGCTGCCATCCTGTCCTTTTGCTGGTGTCGCATCGAAGTCAGGTACGCGCGTCTCATTTAATGATGTGTGATATTCGGCACATCCTGAGATCGAGCATACTTACAACAGACCATCATCGGACTCCGAGTCGGACGGACATTCCCACTCCCAGTCTCTGATCGGGCGAGGACTCGTAATGGCCGCAACGAATTGGCATGGCTATCTGAGACACAGAACGACTCGCTCCCATCATCATGCTTTTGCATAACGCTCTTCAGAAGATAAGTGCATCCATCATATGAATCCGATTGAGATCGTTTCCATCTACCAGGTTCCACGTCGAAATGTCAGATCTAACGCTCCCCTCTAGACATGAAAAGAAAGCCCCTCACCCATGCTGCCGCTCAATATTCTCTTGACCGGTTTCGATCACTATCTAGCCTCAGAAGATTATTCAATGATTCTCGTGTGCGCTCTCACCTCCCGTTCGTTGACTCGATACGTCCAAGTGCCAGTGCTCCGACGCTACCACAGAATGGTTTTCCGCACCCGCGCCGCATTCTCACAATCTGGTCCTACCTTTGGCGAGCTCTAGAAAGACCTTTTTTTGCTCTACGACCGGCAATAACAGCCCGTTTGTTCGGCTTGCAGGGAATACGATACTCCCTTGGGCGCGTTCACGAGGCTGAAGATTCTCAGGTTCGGTTCAGTTAAGATCAGAGATCTACTAAAAGTTTGGTACAGGACATACTCGCGCAAACACCCACTGTCGACCTCATTTTACATCATGGTAGGAACGTCTACAAAGATTCAATCTTTCCCGGCCAGAACGACTTCATCCCCGCCGCCTTCTCCTTGTTGTACCACGGCGTGTCGTGCGCGAGGAGGACTCTCACCCGCGGCATCGTGGTGAGTTCCCTAATTCTCCTCATATGATCGCGCGACTTCTCCTCGTCCAGATGCATACATCCGAACGCCGGGTGATGCCCGATCCCCACCTCCCCCGTCACGAGGCGCCAGTCGTGCGCACTGTCGCCCGCGAGGTAAAGCCACGCCCCGTCCGCGGACGTACGCACGAGGAGGTTGATGTGGCCCGGCAGGTGTCCCGAAGCATCGACGATGTATGCGCTTCCGTCACCGAAGAGATCGTGCGCGTGCGGGAACGGTCCCACTGCCGTCCATGACGCGGGGTCCTGTTCGGGGGTAGAGAGGTAGCGAGTACGGGTAGGTGGGAGGTTCGCCGCTGTGAACACGTATTTGTTGTTTGTCATGCCGAGCGCGGCGACAACCGGAGCTGCGTCGCCGCCGAGTACGAACGTCGCGTTGGGGAAGACAGTCGCGTCCCCGGTGTGGTCGAAGTGGAGATGCGAGATGATGACCTGCGAGACGGACGCGGGGTCGAGCCCTCCCTTGGAGAGCGCGTCCCCGACGTCCTTGCCCTCGATCTCGACGCTCGTCTTCTTGCAGTACGAACGGAGATCGGCCGGGAACTGGTCGATATCGGGTCGGATGCCGAGGTCAAACATGACATTAGCGCCTGTTGCTGAGTGGCGGAGCAAGAAAGAGAGCACCGCCAGCTGTGCGCGGTCGGTGGACTGTGCGGAGTCGATGAGGAGCTGAAAGGGCATGTCGATCCGACCCGCGTCGATTGCGGAGACGTCGAAGTAGGCCTGATTCGGGGCAGGTGGAGGAAGGCTCATTGCGGTTGTCTATATCGCCGTTCAACGAGTCAAAGTTGGGCCTCTCGATGCCGAATTGGGAGCCCATGTGGAACTGCTACTCACCTACTGTCTGCCAGCTTTTGAAACCAAGAGGGATTGTGACGCCAGTGAGCTATCGCGCGGATTCGAGTCTAGAGGAGAAACTCCAGGACAAAGCAACATTTATACCGTACACAGACTGTACCCACGGGGACGAAGCGGTCACTGCGTGAAGAGAATGAACCGTAAACTGCTTTCAAATTTGATGGCGGCGGTAGTGAATCATCCGGAGGGGTGGTGGGTAAACCCACATCTGACTGAGTGGGTCGGGCGTAGGCTGATTAATACATACTCACCCGAGGCTTCTGTTGCGAGTGGAGGAGAATGGTGTTACATAGTCGGTACCTTGTCTCCTGATGCGAAAACGAAGGTAAACGTGATAAATTTCCTCCGAGATATACTTGTAAGTGGGTAGTCGTATCAGTACTCGTTGGGCGAGTCGGTTTCGCTAGTGAACGCGCCCCGGTGGCACCAAGCGAGGATCCCAACGTGCGGAAAATGCCCGTACTTCAGCCGAAGACGTACACGCGTGCTGAGATGTATGAACGAGTAGAGAAGAACCGACGGGCATATCGTGCCGATGACTCGATGAATGAAAGGAAGGATTCGTCTCGGCGCGAGATCGTCTGAGGGTGCGAATGGAGGGCACAAGATCTGACGTAGAGCGGATTGAGAAAACATTAGATCTGAGGACTCTTCTCGACGCCAGCCATGTGCGCAGCAGGCGGACACACGATATTCTGTGGCAATTACTGGAACCAACAGCGCGAGTGTTGGAATCCGGGGTATGTGTACTTTCACTGACTATGGTGACTGGAGATTATATACGAGAATTAAACATACCCAATACCCACCGAGACGGTTCCCGTCATGCTGTCTCGCAGAGTGGAGAGCGCATCCTCGATCATATGCACGTATGCATCCCACTTCTCCTGTTCTGTTTCTTCTTCAGACGTGATTTCGGGAGCGACTGTGATCGATGAACGGGATGGGTCGGAAGATGTCTCGATAATGACGGAGGCACGGGACAGGTGAGGATATGTCTGAGGCTCCAATGCATGCGCGAGCGCGTCGAAAGCATCGCGTTCCGATCGTCCACGGAGCAAATCCGGAGCTGCGGCCGAACATAGCACCAACTGGAACGATTCCAGGTGCGGAAAAGGGGGGAAGCCGGCCATCGCAGACTGCTTTGAAGAAGAGGTAAGGAATGCTGCGAGAGACAAGATAACGTTATGTGTTTCCACGGCGAAAGGTAGAGACCGGATTCTCTCCGGATGGTATCGGAGCGACAGCTCGCGGAGGGCAGTGAACGGCTCGAGGTTGGCGAAATAACTCCCGGGGTCTGCATTCAAGAAAATGCGGCGATGAATATCCGCGTCCCGGCCAGATCGGAGGGTCCGACACACCTTCTTCGAAAAGTTCAAGATTCGATCCCAGCCCGTGCGTCACGTCGAGGGACGTAAGGGAATGCCCGCATGTCAAGCCCAGGACGTCGATCCAGTTCTGGGACGCCCAGACCTGCGTTGAATGGAGCGAGGCGAATTCGAGCGCCGCTCGCGGCACGCACCCTGGCGGCGACTGCGGTACGAAAACGCGCATGAGTGAGGAGTACGACCACTCGAGAGGTGTGTCCGCTGCGTATAAGCGCAAAGTCTTGAGTCGCTCGCGGAACGCCGTGGCAGCGGATGGCGTGGGACGTGCATCCGGAACCAGTCGGGTCGAACCCGTGGTATCGGAGTAAGTGCGTCCAATGGAGATGAGCGAGAGGGAGGTGAGCGCGGGGATAGCGCACAGGGTCCTGGTGAAGCGCTCTGAGAGCTCTATCTGGACATGAGAAATAGAGAGCGCGCTGAGATTCGAGAAGTGGCTGAGATCGAGGAGGGTGGGGAACTTGGGTGCGGGAGGAGCATAGTCTGGATCGGAGTCGGAATGGGTGTGGTCGGTGCTGCGACCTGGATCCGATGTCGGAGAAGGCGAGCAGCCTCCGTAGATAGACAAAGATCGTAACAAGGGGGCAAAGTGCGACTTGGGCACAAAGATGCGCAAAAAGTCCTGAAGTTCAGTGTATGGCTTGGCGGAGTCAAGGAGGGGAATAGAGACATGAGCCAGGTGGAAGCGGGCGCATGGGGCAAGCGGAGAGGAAGACCCGGCTTGGACGCACGCAACTAGAGCGCGCCAGTCGTCGTGCAAGAAATCGACTATACGATCTACGAGTTCCGGCGGGAGCGCCACTGTGGTGGAGCGGTTTTCTGAACTCATGGTAAGCTGGAGGTTGGAGCGCGGTGAGCTGACACTGCACGAACTGCGTTTAGGGGCTTATACATAAGTGCGGGGGCGGTGCTTCAACTTAAATTTCTCACCAGTGACTCAACACAGCTTCTGTTGATATAGTCAGAAGACCACTCACAGACCGGCATCGCGCAGATGCGACACCACATTGATGATCCCATTGCCGTGACGCCTGCCCGTCAAATGTATAAACGAGCTGCAGGGCGCGAACACGACTACACAGGAATCAGTAATATCGAACAGCAAGGGAGACGCTCCCCGCCATCCTCTCTCGCAGGGTCACAAACGCCCGGTCGATCATAGACAAGTACCCCGCCCAACGCTCCCGTACCATCTCTCCGGCTGGCCTGTCCACGATTGTCATTTTCAGCCTATCCGGGGACGGCGCTTCGATAACAAACTCGACACGAGTCAGGTGGGGATACCTCTCCGGCTCTAGCGCGGCCGCGAGTGCTCTAAACGGCTTGAGGGCGATTTTCCCCGTCGGCACGTCCTCTAGCTTGGACGTACGGACCACGAGCTGGAATGCCGTCAGGTGCGGGAAGGGCGGCTTCCCGGCGCGCGGAGACTCGCCAGACGACGCGGCGAGGAACGCGGCGAGGGTCTCTACGATCTTGTACACGTCAACGCGCGTCTCTGAGTCCTCCGTTCCGAATTGGTACCACTCGGAGCGGTACCGTACAGACAGCGTACGGGGCTCGGGGAACAGTCCGAGGCTCTCGAGCGCGTAGCTCGGATCTATACCAAACAAACCAGGCCGCAAGGTCAGTCCTAAGCTCCCGCACGCCGCGCCCCCCCAGACATACGCACCGTTCCTGTGTATACTGTCCAACGTCGGCGGACGTTTCCTGACCAGTGTCACGTCAAGCGCCTTCATACAATGCCCGCTCGTCCTCCCAAGGAACTCCACGAAGCGCGCCGCCCCGTCACACTCGATCCTATGCACCGACGCGGTCTGCAGCGCGCCCCTCCCTTCCTCCTCCCGCCACCCGGGAGCCAAGATGTGCCTGAGCGGGACGTCCGGCCAGCGCGCGGCGTTCGGGCCCGCGTGCACGCGGAGCGTGCGCACGCGCGCGCTGAACGCCGCGGCGGCGGCCATGTCGAGCTGCGCGTCGTCCGCTGGCCGTTGAACGTAGCTCGGCCGGCCTTGCGCGCGCGCGACGCACACCAACGACAGCTCCGTGAGGGAGGGTACGGCGCAGAGCATGTTCGCGAAGCGGTTCTCGAGCTCGATGCGCACGTGGGAGAGGGAGAGCGCGCGGAGGTTAGGGAGGTGGCGGAGGGAGAGGGAGAGCGGGAGTTCGAGGCTGTAGGACGGAGCGTGCTCGGCAGGGTCTGGGATCGTGCCGCGTATGGGCCAGCCGACGTCCGAGGTAGGGAGCGGGGGCCATGAGCCGCCGTAAATGTGAAGCGACTTGACAAGGGGCGCGTAAGACGAGCCGGGGGCGAAGACTTCGAGGAAGTAGTTCAGTTCGGCGTAGGGCACTGGATCGGAAGGGTCCGGCGGGGCGTAGGGCTCAGCGTTGTCAACGAGGCGAACGGCGACATTGGAGAGGTGGAAGCGCGCGGAGGGGGCGAGTACAGAGGAGGGTCCAGCCTCGACGCACGCGACGAGCGCGCGCCAGTCGTCGTGGAGGAAGTCGACGACGCGGTCTACGAGTTCTGGCGGGAGCGCCGTTGCGGAGTGGTGCGCTGCGGCGTTCATCGCGCGGCACCGCAATGGAGCTGGAGAGTGATCAGCGTGTTGAGGGTCGTCTGGTGCCTTATATGCGCCGGGGGGCGGTGCAAACAGTCCTGATGATGACGGGGTCCTCTGTACGCCTACTACATAGTGAAAACGTTTAGTAAATTCACTATGTCGGAACCAGTGAACAATACGGTAGGATATGGGGAAATCGACTGAGACGCGGGCACAGGCGCCGGGTGAAAACATTGAGCAATCATAGTGAATCGAACGGGGAGGTTCACCCAATAACTTTCCGATTTCACTACATTGATTCACTACACACGTGCATTGCAATTAGTCGATAGTTTCACCTACCTGTTCTAACTAGCTACTATCGAGCCTTTCTGGTACTTTTCGATATATATATATGGGATTTTCATACGATCGGATTGACAACGCGGAAACGGGGAAAAGCGATGTATTCATGTATTGAAGCTACTGGTTTATATAGGTATCGAAATAGACCAGCACAGTGCCAGCGTGCTCGACACGGGATGCGCATGCGCTGGGTCCTATAGATGATGACACACACATATATCCACCTCCACCCACCACCGCCAGCCTCCTTATCCATGCCCCCCTCTTCCGAGGCATCTACGCTGCCAGAGCACCGTTACCACCTGTATCGTTGTCACTGCTTCACCTGGAGTCCGCCGCATTCAATATCTTCAGATGTGGCCTTGACACCCGTTAGTATGCTTTAAGCATGTTCTCCAAGTGAGCACTCACGCGCTGTCGTAACGGTAGCCCCGCTGTCCTTGACACACCCCAGAACGGGGTAAACTTTCTAGCCTTGCGCACCTAGTAAACCTGTGAGCACCCCGACTGCCTAGCATCCGAAGCATATTACTCACTGCCCAAAAGCAACTGCGTCGACATCACATTAAGTAGGCGCATCTTACCAGTGTTCCAGTGCCATGGCAGCGGAGTGTTGATTGAGTAGTGTTCAACGGCAGGAGGCGGAGAGTGCGTGCGAGATGGTCTGTGAAGATTGACGGAACGGCATGGTAGCAACGTTCCGAAGTTGAGGAGACGAAGACGAGACGGGAAGAGAGAGAATCGAGGGGCGTCAGGCGGCTAGACGACCAGGCTGCGCGTGATCAGCCCGGATTAAGGGCAGGTCACGCGCTGCTGGGCAACGGACTTCGACACTTTCAAGTTTTGCTTGTTGGGCTTTGTGCTTGTTTCTCTGCTATGCCCTCCTCTGCTCCCTCTTTGTCCACATCAGCATCGCCAAGGGTGCTATTTTCCAAGACAACTAGTGCGCTCTTCATTCATTCCGACCCAGGGACTGCCAGTGGGGTGAGAAAGACCCCAACGCCCGCGTTGAGCCTGGTGACACATACGAAGACCGTGCCGCAACTGAACCCGCTCCACCCGAACGTGAGGATGGATCCGAAGATAACGCGCGTCTCCGTCGTGCTGCTCACAGACGAGTGGGGGCGCGACCGTTGAGGGCTGGATGGACGTAGATATGGCATGCGAGGTGCGCTACAACGCGACGGTCGAGCGCGGGGCGGAAAGGGTTTGGGTGATGCGCTGCAGGGTGCCGCTCAAGGATACGAACAAGATAAGTGTATCTGGATAGATGAGTGGAACATGTTCTTACCCACATTGAGCCAGGAGCAGCTCAGCAACTACTCAAGGCGTGCTCGACTCCCTTCTGCGGGCATGGCATCATGATCGACGACACAAAGGACTTCCTCCACAGTCACGTTGAGGCCTCAGACGAGCAGCAGATCCAGTGGCAGGCGTGCCACCGGGCCACCTCTCCGAGAGTAGGCTCGAGCGAAACCAGGGCCGTGAGAAGGAGCTTGCCCATCATGGAAAGTACAGGATGACACGGCTTTCGAAGTGCTGCTGGTGAGTCCTACTTCTCTTCCGCTCCCCGAGACGGTCCTGTGCACACGGTTGGAGTCTTGCTGCTATTGTACGTAGAAGTACATAGCGTGCGCGGAGACTCGCTTGTTCGAGCGATCGTGATGGGTACTACTGGCAGCGTGGGCAGTTTAGCGAGAATGTAACTCAGTAGTATATTTTCGGGCGGGTTCTTATACTATGTGAACTATCTGCTATGGCGAAGTTCCTGCGCGTTGAATGCCTGTTCAAAGTCACCAAGCTGAAATAGTACTGATTCATGCAATAAACGCCGAAGTCGGCGGAGGTAAACCTTCGACAATAAGTCGTTACTATCAGCGCGCTCGATTTCACCAGTCGTATTCGTACCACCTATTAACTCCCACTTTCGCTGGTGATCCGGCATATTCACCCAAGGTAGTCGTAAGGGGCACCACTTCCGAAGCGCACAGTGGTCAGCAAGCCATAGCCTGAGCTTCTGATGGTACACTGCTGTTTGCCGCAAGACAAGATGGCGACGCACCTCGCGAAGGAGTCTGAGTATTACTTGCTCGACCGTCCAAGGCACCTTTCTGCTTCCCGCGCCTTCCAACGTCCGACCGTACTCACCATTTACGGCCCAAGAACGCCGCAATCGTCGTGCACGCTTCGCGCTTTACGAATCTGCTTGAGCGCGCGAGTACCTCGAGGCTGAGTGTCGTCAATACTCCTCGCGCAAACTGTAACATACACTGCGTACCCCGCAAACCGGCGGACACGGTACACGAGGACGATGGTCGTATGAGGACCAGCCGAAGCCCTATATCGAAGCACAGAGCATCAGCGAACACATACAACAAACCTAAGGAAGGCAGAAGAGAACAAAAAACACACACCGGCCTCGCGGACGCGCTAACAACGTACCCGACGGGAACAGTCCCCGTACGAAGCGACGACCAGGACCACGACCCCCCGTGTAGCCCTACGTAGGCGATGCAGAGAGCTTCTAACGAAAAGCCGCGCCGGCCACGAAGCTTCAGGAACGCGTGACTTCAAGAAGGAACGATTGAGAGAGAATACATCGGTCCAGATCACAACCACCTGCACGGACCCCGACACCACGGAGATCTGACTGGGCTTCCCAGCTCGGTTTGTCGCTGAGGGCCACCAATGCCACCACCACACACACACATACCCGCGTGCGCGTGTGGAAAACCGCGTTCTGCAAAGACTCATTCCCCCGGAGCGGTCGGCGCTGCTGTGTCCGTATTTGTGTCATGCAGTGAGTTTCGAATATGCCCACGGGCCAGGCGAGGTCTCCCGTCGTGTACTCCTGAACCTCCCGACGCGGTGCGGCGCGGCGTTCCTTATGCGCGTCCAAAGTGCCGTCCGGGTGTGGTCTGGAAACTGGGAATAAGCTGCGTCTAAGCAAGACGACTGAAGGTAACACGTGCGTGCGGGAGAACGTACCAATGTGGCACCCAGCTCGAGCATTGTGGCGAAGCGTGCATGGCCGCACGACGGACTCGAGATCCGGATCGCACAATGCCTCGGTCCCACGGCTCAGGAACGCACGAGTGGGGAAAGCTGCAGAGAACGAGGTGCGTCGCTAGACTCGAAAGAGTGCTAGAGCGCGAGCCCATATAGACACTCGTTCTTTACAGCGAACAGGAATAACAGGAAATATATTGACCAGCGCTCGCTCTACCGCACCACGTCCGCCATCCCGTCGTCCCGGCGTCTCGCGGCCGTCCCGGACCTTCTGGGTACATGCGCGCTCGATTAACGGGCGGGCAAGCGCGAGAGACACAGAAAAATGAGGTTTCGGACGCACACAGTTCCAGGGAGCGTCTATGGACGTTAAGGCGAGTCTATTGCGCGTCTCGTAAGATTGAACGCTGCTCCATTTCCCGGGGTATACGCGCGCGAAAGAAACGACCACAACTCGCTCAGAGGTCGGCACGCACCCCGCTCGACCACCCTCCAAGCTCACTGCCCAAAATCCCGCGCGCGGCTGGCCGGAAGCCCGGCCCCGTGCAGCCTGCAAGTAAGTTCGAGGGTGCGGGAGCAGTGCTGTCGGAGGAGCGGGCAGAGTTTGATACCGCGATACCGCGATACTGTACTGCACTTATCGCGGCGGATCCATCACTCCTAAGCTCGACTGAGCGCTCGAGCAGCTTCGCGGACAAAGCAGGCAAGAGACGCTCTAGGGACGGAGGGGGTGGGGCGGAGGAGAGGGGCGCGGTGATCTATGTGGACTCCGGTCGGAGGGGTTTACAGACCGAGGCGGTGCGGGCTGGCGTATCCGGAGAGCGAGAAGCCTCGAGAGGGCTGCTGTGTAGCAGGGGAGCGCCACGACGGGCGAAGGAGGACAAGAAGGGGAAGGAGAAGGCGCGGCTGGCGACCGGCATCTCGGTACTGGACTCGGCGGGGAGGGAGAGGACCGTCCCGCATTAGTACTGTAGGTCTTGTTCAATCTTTCGGTGGCGGACGGAGCACGGTAGCCTGCATAGCGGAGAGCGAACGAACGAACGGGGCGGGGCGCGCTCCGGGGTATGCGGTCGATGAACATTAAGCCGACGTGCCGCGAGCGCATACATACACGCGCACGACAAGAGGGGCGCGTGAGGAGGAGGATTGACAGATGAGCGCACGGAGGGGAGGAAGGCGCGAGGGGAGAGAGGATCGGCGGCAAGGGCAAGTGGACGGGTGGAGGGGCCCAACGGGCGGGTGGCGTCGGGCGGGACGAGGCGTTGACGGATGGCTGATGGCGCGAGAGAGAAAGGAGCGAGTCGTGGGCTGAGAGTAGCTTACCGGGCGAGGTAGCGAGCGAGCCTGGGGGCGAGGGACGAGCACACAGAGAAAGAGAGGCAAGAGCGAGGGCTTGTCGGCGTGATGATCACCCACGTGTGCGGGAACGGGGGCCTCGGGGAGGCTCGCGGGGGATGAAAGTGTCAAAGAGGAGCGAGCGGCGGGGCGCGAGGCGGCAGAGAAGACAAGACGGGCTGCGGGCTTGGGAAGAGGCTTGCGCGGGGACGGCGGACAGTCGACGTATGTACGAGCGCGGGGAGACGAGATGGGCTGAGTTGAGTTGAGTAGACGTCGTTGCCCTGGGAATTATCGAGCCCGGGCGCACATCAGCCCTCGTCGTCGTTGATTCCGGCGTGTCCTAGAGGTCTGCTCCGAGAGCGTTCAAGACCGATCGGACGAGCAAAGGAGAGGAGAGCAGGCGAGCGAGCGACGAGCGTGCATCTGCCATCCCAAGCACCGCTCCTCGTCCCAGCGCGCGAAGCCCCGGCGTCGGCCTATCCACCGGCCCGGGAACAGAGGCCGCACGCCGGGAACGGCCGTCCCGCGCCGAGGAGGAAGGCCCGGAAAGGGAGCGCCGGCGGTCGCGCTGCACCGCCATGGGCGTCTGTGCAAGGCAATCGAATCGACGTCGTGTCGGGCCCACTGCCAAGCCCTGCAAGTGCGCCGCCTCCGCCTCTCCTCCTTCCCTCTCTCCTCCCTCCACCTCTCCCTCTCCTCCTCCCTTCTCCTCCCGACCCCGCAAACGCACGCCATGGCCGCCGTGGCCGCCAAGTCCTTCTGGTCCGCCCCCGACCCGGACGACCCGCTCTCCCTCGCCCTCCAGCCGCCCCCAGACGAGTCCCCGGACGACCGCGCCGCGCGCATAAGGCAGCAGGAGGACGCCGCACGGATATCCAAGGAGATAGACGAGGAGATCGCGCTCTCCAAGAAAGCCTACGAGCGCCGCAAGAAAGCCATCAAGATCCTCCTCCTCGGTGCGTCCCCTTCCTCTCCGTCGTGTGCGTCCCGCGCTGGAGCTTGCGGCGTGCGTTCCTCCAGGTCAGGCCGAGTCGGGAAAGAGCACCACGCTCAAGAGTGCGTTTCTCTCCGTTCTTTCTGTGCTCTGCCCCGCGCGCGCGTTTGACCGCCCCGAGCACAGACTTTCAGCTCGCCTTTTCGCCCGCACACTTCCACAAGGAGCGCGCGGCATGGAAGACCATCATCCAGCTCAACCTCATCCGGTACGTCCCTCTCCCTCTCTTTCTTTCTGCACCCATCTTCAACTCTACCCCGCCGCGCGCAGGAACGTCAAACGCCTCCTCGAAGTCCTCCAAGAAGAATGGGACACCACAACCCAAACCACCACCCCCTCCTCCATCGCCAAGGGCAAAGGCGTCGCGGGCCGCACCCCCACCTCCCCCGGCGTGCGCTTTTCCACCTCCCCGCTCACCGACAACCACCGCCGGATCCGGATGCGCCTCTCTGCGCTGCTGCCGATCGAGGAGGAGCTCATGGCCAAGCTCCTCCCGGACTCGTCTTCCTCGGGCGCGGGGGGAGGGGGAGGGGGAGGGGGGAGGGACGTGTGCGTGCGCGCGGGGAGCGGGTGGAAGGGCGTCTTGGCTGCGCTCAGCGCCAACACGAGTACGATCCACACGCAGCCCGCGCCCGCGAAGCCGCTCGTGAGCGCGATGAAAGGCGGGGGGATCTCGCGCCCGAGCACCGCGGACGGCGGTGGGGGAGGGCCGGGGGGGAAGGGGGGAAGGGACAACCCGAGCGCGGTGCTCGCGGCGTGCAAGGACGACATCGCGGCGCTGTGGGAGGACGCGGTGGTCAGGGCCGTGCTGAAGAAGCATAATGTGCGGTTGCAGGATATGCCGGGCTTCTTTCTGAACGATGCGGCGAGGGTCGCCGCTGGGGGGTACGCGCCGTCGGATGGTGGGTATCTCGCTTGCTCGTTGTTGCTCGTGCTCATTCGGGACAGATGACATTGTGCGCGCGAGGGTGCGCACGCTGGGCGTGGAGGAGCACCATTTCACGATGGAGAGCGGTACGTCGTCCTTTCCTCTCCCCTCTCCTTCCGTCGCGCTGCCACACGACGATCACTGTCCCACCGTCCGTCGTCCGTCGTCCCCCCTGCCCATCCCATCCCATCATCTCCCCAACTGACCATCCCATCTCGTCTCCTCCCATCCCTCATCTCGCATCTCACATCCACATCTCACATCTCGTATCTCCCGACGTGCCCTGACTCGATAAACAGGTGCGCTACCAGGCACAGAGTGGTACATCTACGACGTAGGCGGATCCCGGAGCTGCGTACGTCCCCTCCCTCCCTCCTTCCCATTCCTTTCCCCTCCTTCCCCATCCTTTTCCCGCTCCCACTCACGCCCCCACGCACTTACAGCGCCAACACTGGATCCCCTTCTTCGACGACGTCCAAGCGATCATCTTCCTCGCCCCGCTCGCGTTCAACCTCGTGCTCGAGGAGGACCCCAAGGTGAACCGCCTCGAGGACTCGATCACGCTCTGGCGCGAGGTGTGCGCGAACGCGCTCCTCGCGAAGACGACGTTGATTCTGTTTTTGAATAAGGTGCGTTTTTGGTTTTTTTCTGCGTCTCCTGGTTGTGAGGCGTTTTGTTTTCTTTCTTCTTTCTTTTCGCCTGCGCCCCGTTACGCGATCGAGGGCATTCGCGCCCGACCGACTCCGATCCGGACGGGGCAGTCCGAGCGGGGATTTCTAAGCCTAAGCTTCCGCCCCCGCGTCTGCGCCCGCGTCTACCCTCGCCGCCGCCGGCTTGTCTGTCCTCGAGGCCATGGCCAACGTGTCCGCCCGCCCGGCTCCACAGGACGCGCGTCCTGCGCAGGTGTACGTACGTGTGTATCGCATCGCGGCGCCTTTGGGACCACATCGTGACCGGATTGAAGATGTCGTGCGCAAGCTCAGTTGTGCCGTCGAGCTCGAGTAAAGGGCAGGAAGAAGGACGCGTCGCAGTCTTCCCCTGGGCCCTCTCGGGCCTTGTCTACCCAATCCTTCGTCCTCCATCTGGGGATACCGGACACCGGTATCATTCCTCTGACATTTGAGCTGACGCTGACTCTCGCACAGATGGATATCCTGCAGGCGACGCTCGCCGCGGGCATCCGCGTCGTCAAGTACGTCCCCAGCTACGGCGACCAGCCAAACGACGTCGCGAGCGTCACGAAGTGTACGTCATCCTTCCTTGTTCAATGCTGAGGGTGGGCGTTATGGGCTGACGCGGACGTTCGCACAACAGACTTCAGAGACAAGTTCCGGGGATATCACGTACGTCCTCTCCTCTTCTGTCATCCTCTCTTACTCGCGCTTCGAGGGCCTCTCTCTGCTGCACCCACACCCACGCCTACGGCGGTGGGAGGGCCGGGATCCGCTCGGATCGTCAGGGGCATCCCAGTGTGTGTGCGCGAGTGCGTGTGCGGCAGCGCTGACCTCATCGCTCTTTTTCGGTACGCATACACGCACACAGAAACGGCTCTCGCCCCGCGCGCGCCCGTTTTACTGGCACGAAACGTCCGTCATCGTACGTCCCCTTCACTCTCCCTCTCTTCCTCTCTAAACCCAACGCTGACACGGCTGCGCACACAGGACACGCGCTCGACGGCCGCGATCCTAGTCGGAGGTGAGCCCATCTCTCTGACCTCTTACCTCTTACCCATTTGCCCGCGCGCCCGCGCCCGCGCGTCCGCGGAGTGAATGCGGCGTCCGATGGGAACTTCGTGCTGATCACCCCATCACGCTTCTCTCCCCGCTTCCTCGCTTCCCTCTTCCGTTCTTCCCCCGTCTCCCGCCCGCCCGTCCGGCTCCCGCCGCGCCGCAACGCAACGCAAACTCTGCTTTGTCTCCGGCCGCGTCGCCGTCTCGCCGATCCTCCGTCCATGCCCCCGTGCGGCCCGGATTCGGTTCCCGACCCATCACCTCGCCGCACCACCACTCGTCGCTCGTCCCCCGGACCCCGATGTGGCACCGCGCACGACACCGACAGTTCGAGAAGGCATCCTCCGCGCGCACCTGCAGAGCGTCAACGTGATCTAACCGCGCCCCCGCGCTCCGCCGCGCTGTACCCCGCCGCGCCACGCCGACATCGCCCCGTCCTACTTGCCGCATGCAGTGTGCAATGCACCGCGTCAGGAGAGGCGGGTGTGGGGCGGGGCAGGAGACAGACACGTGCAAGTGGGGGTGGTGGAGGCGGATGCAGCGGGCGTAAAGAGGGAGAGAGGAGGGGGACAGACAATACCAGTCGGCGTCGCCGCATCCCTGCCCCGCTCGCGGTGCGAGATCAGGATCAAACTTTCGGCATGGGCGTGCGTGCATAGAGTGGGGGCAGGCCCGAGCTCCGCGCCCGCGCGCTCAACTCGCGCCCACTAGAAGTTCGTGGCGGCACGTAGACGCGGCGCGGGCGTCGGGACGTCGTCAGGCGACCGGAGCCGTGCGCCTCATCTCGTTGGGTCGTGTGGGCAGCGCTGTGGAACAGGAACGGTGATACCAACATGACGCGACGCCGACTTTGGGAAGACATACCCCGCACCTACATACCTCTCCTCTTCATCACCATTTTGGAACCTCGACCTCGTATAGCACACCGGACGTTGCACGCTATATCCCGCATCTCGCATCCCTCATCCTGCTCCTGCACATCATCGCGCGTCCCCGACTCCGGGGTGCACCCACGCCATCCGTCCTACACCGTTGTACATACCCCCCGCATCCCGCGCGCCTTCTCCGCCATCACGATCCGCCCCATTTGCTCGTCCGTTTGCATACACTGCATCGCATTACATTATCCCCGTCGCTCTCACTAGTCGGTGTTGGCCACTCGCTCACGCCCCTCGTCTTCTCCCTACACGCCCCTCTTCGTCTGTGACACGCCATTCCGCGACGCGATGGCCTTACGAGACGAGACTCTTGTACCACATTTTGTATCTATGTATCACTATCCCGCCCCGGCGGCCCTTGCTCTTTACCTATTCGCTTAATCGTAATCGCCCCGCGCCCCGCGCTCCGAGAGCGTCCCCTTCTCTCCTGTTCTCTTCGCGCGCGCGGTCACTGGTACTATCGTTAATCAGATGCTCAGTGCTCAACATCAGCATCGACTCGTCGTCATTGACGGTCTCGTTCGCGGTACGTGCGCAGTGCGAGATTCTGCTCGCGCAGTGACGTAGCTGACTGACGAACAGGTATCTGTCGATGCGTCCCCCGAGCGTGCTCGACGTGCCGACCGACCGATGGCTGTGCCCCCGCGGCCGCGCAGTCGTAGTCTGAACATGGCGCGTACGCGCGCGTGATATCGACGAACCACTGCACATACGCGCGCGCGCGCGTCTTGCCAGAACTCCCCCGGAGTACCGTGGCGCCGCGCACTGATGGAGGCGACTTTCCCTAAGATTGTGCACCATGACGACGACGTCAAGAGAGAAGCGTCTGTGGCGCGGCTGAGGAAGGTGTACATTGATTCATCTGGTGTGGTTGTGGTTATGATCGTGATGATGTCTACGACCTTCTCGACGTCGGCCGTCCCGGGGGCCCGACCTTTGACAGGTTCAATCATCAGCCAGTGGCACCAGCGTGTCCGGCTTACGACTCAGACGTCGACGTCAACGTCAATGTCAACCGAGAAGGAGATGGGAGCGACGGTGCGAACGACCACAGTCAATGGTTCGAACGGCTGAACATTCGGACCAGACTTCTTCTAACTTTGACGAACTAGTCGCGAAGCTGCTCCCAGTTGCGCGTTGGCACTGCCGGGATCTGTAGACGTTCCGGGATCGATGGATGTATTGGGTTATCATCAATGCTGGTACGTCCGTGGTCATCGAAAACCGAGATAGAGTACGGCGAGTGATGCTCGTAGGACACCGATACGAGAGCTTCCGCGCCCACCGCATATCAGGTAGTACCAGACCGCGACGTGCTTTCTCGCCCATTCGGACAGAGTTGCGGATCGCAGGTTCCGTACAGGACGCCGTATCTGTCGGGGTTCGGGTACGTTGTGACCAACCAGAACACTGAACCGTCGCGAAGGGGGTCGATAGATCCTTGCTCGAATCTACGGCGGCGAGCATGGCTTCTTAGTTGTAACGAGGTTGCACAGTCGCTCTCTTAAGTTGCGATTTAGGGTTAATTAATCCGCATTGTGGGAGCAGCCGTCAGTTTGCAGTCTCATTCTGTATGCGAATAATTGTGACTCTCCGGACTGATGTCGAGCATGGTTATTGATGTACGACCAGTAATGAGAAAGTCCTCATGCAACGCTTCCGCAGATGATTTACTCGAGACGGCGCATACATCAAACCACCCTTCATTACCCGCACTGCCTACCCACACGCAATCGCCTTTCCAATCATCTATGCGCCTCCTAAATTCGATCATGAGTATCGTCATTCTAGTTCGCGCTTGAAACGGACAAGACCTGAACTGGGAATTGCATACCATGTGCGCTCTCTTCAACCGAGTTGCTGGCACGGGTGGCTCCCGCAAATTTCTCCCGCTGGACATGCGATTTTATCCTAGTGAGCATAAAAGATACACGGTTCTAGATGGGACAACCCGTACGTTGTGCATCGGGGTTGGGATGAGCCAGCGGGAGAGCGTTGGTGGTAGCCACGACCGCGGCAACGGTGGCGATAAGCAACTTGAAGGAAGCGGTGAAGAACTTCATGGCGAGGTTATTTGGTGCGTGGATGCACTATGCTTGGGTAGAGTAGACCGGTCTGCGGGTGATATGTCTGTCCGAGAATGAGCATGCGGGATTTTATACGTTCCTCCATCGTGCGTCTGTTAAGAGCCGCGAGCGTCCACTGAGAGTTTGCTATCACTGCATTCTACATCTGTACTTGGCGTGAGCGTTGAAATACATTCTTCCACGAAACGTCAAGAGGAAACATGAAAGCTGTCAACCATCGAGCTGCGGCCATACTAAAGACTACAGGAGACATGTGCTGGTCGGAACTTGAGTACGTGGTCTTAAGGTCCTGTACACGTATCTAGTTCCACGAAGACGGTGGTTCTCACAGCCACCCGCCCAAAATTCATTAACGTTCACTGAGCGAACCCCATGGGCGAGCGAGGCGGTCCAAGGGAATGCAAACTAGCGAACGCACATCAACTTGAACCGCATACCGCTAGATGTTTCTCGATCAACAGCCTAACAATGACAAAGACAAGCACAGTAGCCATACCTTCTCACAGCTTCCAGGTACGACGGGGAACGTTGGAAGTACCTCTTGATTGTCCGACGGATTACATGGACAGACAAACATCTACCTTCTCTCATCAGACTCGTATGTTTGTGTGAGGAAGCGGCTAAATAATTTGCGTGCGATGTAAGAGCGTACGACGAAGAAAGAAAAGGATCATGACCGAGAGTACCCAGAGTTCAAAGCACGTTCAACTATTTTCACCACTACTGATCATCATCCTCGCACTTGCGCTCCATTGTTGCTATTTGGCAACCGTCTCTAGCAGACTTCGAATTTGAAGCCATTCTTTCTACCGGAGGGTGAGAGATACTAGGACTCACTGCGCTACTTACTACCACTGCACGTTCAAGGAGACTTGTAACGTGCTTGACAAATCAGCCGCCGCGGCCCGGCGTATCCAGGGAGGCGTGACATCACACGCGGTCACGGACGAGGCGCCTGCAGCCAGAGGAGCGAGCTCGTTGCTCCTGTCCAAAACGCTCAACGTCTGTTACCCTGGATGGTCTCCGCTAGCACGACGCGCTATCGCGCTGATCCGTGTGGTTCGTTTCTCTCTCGCTACTGTTCTCAAGGTTGCAATATGTATGCGCTGAACAGTGCCAGGCTGCCGATCTGAACGGCAGCTATCTTCGAAAACGGTCGTCTGATCAGCTCAATGTCTCTCATGCAGGGATCTGTTTATTGAGTCGTTAGTGAGTCTGCGCTTGTGATCCGGTATTTGGATTAGGCGGAGCAGCGAAAGGAAGAGAAAGGGAACGCGTACGAGGGGATCAGTGTTCCGCATGGACACTCTACGGGCAGGCTCGGCGGGGTGGGATTCGTCTATACCGCCGTGTGCCACGAATAGGCTCCTTGGTACAAGGCTTATCTGGAGGCTGTCGACAATGATGGTGCGCTCCTTCTCCATGCATGCCAGTCCTTCTGCTGGCATCGCTCACTGCGCGATCATTTGGTAGGCGATTACATTGTTCTCGTCTCATTGTCTCTTTTAGGGATCCCTTGTTCTCATTTCATTGCGCTTGAGGTTGCCTCAACAACTTCGTCCCACCGTGATCTAAAACTTCCAACGCTATCCATCGTTGCCTCTGCAACTGCAACTTATCTGCACTCTCGTCCAACGCCAAAGTCCATGAAAATAGCGCTCCCAAGAGAACTCTGCGATCTCGTCATCGACAACCTCGCCGACTCTCCTACCTCGCTCGAGGCTTGCGCCCTCGTCTGTCGTAGCTGGGCTCATCGATCTCGCACTCACCTCTTTTCCCCCATCATCTTCCGCCTTGGGGCCAATGGCAAAGTTCTCGATGCCTCTCTCCCTCACAAAATGCGCCCAAAGATGGCCGTGACGGCCCCGTGGGTAGGCAGGGATACGGTCCCAGCGGGGCAGTATGAGCCCAGCCTCGGGCACGGGAGGTGGCTGGCCTTGGTCAACCTGATCCGGCGCGATCCTGGGCTCGCGCTCCATGTCCGCGCGCTGGTCCTCGAGTCGCCTTACAACGACAAACTTGCTGAGATCAACGTCGAGTGGCTTTTTCGCAACGACCGAGGGCCGCAGTCCGAGGATGGTGGTGCAGTCGTGCCGCTGGCTCCTAACAGGCAGTCGGGGCCGCCGTTCAAGTTCAAGTACTTTCCCCGCACACGTGCGCTCACGCTCAAGCAGGTCGCGATAAGCAATATCGTGGCGCTCCTTGGCTGTATTAAAGGATTACCTCAGCTGCGTGCACTCACAGTCGTTGGTACGCTCGTCCGAGCACCACCCGAGACCACACCGTCTTCCTCGGCCTCTGAAATGCGGACGCAGGCCATCGGGAAGGATCTTCAGGAGCTGAGCCTCGACTTCAGCAACCTCTCTGCTGCGCAGTCCGCGCGGCTCGCTCGCCTCTTCGCCAATGCCGGCCTGCTGGAACGGCTCGAGTCCCTCGAGTTGCTTGCGCCCTCCCTCTGTACGGGCGCGCTGCCGCAGATCCTAGGATCCAGAGCGTCTGCCACGGCCCTGAAGCACGTCGCTGTGAGCTTCTCTGAGGAAACGGATGAGCTGGAAGGTCCACTCACTGAGGCCGCGCGTAAGTCGGGTTGCTCCACATACATGTCTCCGCTCTGGTAACTTACATATGCATGCCCTTCCTCTCCTTCACCCCCAGGTACCCACATCGAGAAAACATACGCCGCGCTCGGCGCCCTCCCCTCCCTTGGCTCCCTCGAGGTCGTCTACTACACGCGCGGCTCCGTACGCGGGACTCCAGTCCGAAGTGAGCTCGCGCGGCGGGAGAGTCTGCACACACTTCCTTGACGCCCTGGCTGAGCTCGTGCGCTTCCCCATTCCGGACTCGGTCCCGTTCCCGCGCCTACAAAGGCTGGGCCTTACGGTGCACGCGTGCGTGTCTGCCCTCATCTGCTGTCGTGACGCCAGCATCACACTCGCGACCGCACTCACGACGCGCTACGGCGGACAAGAGGGACTTGGGACTGGGGCAGAGGGGCCGCGTTGTCTGTTCACGCAGCTGGACGTGCAGGTGGTCGAGCCGGTGCTGTACACCTTGGGCACAGATAGGTGGTACGTTGAGGACAAGGAAGGAGCCCCGAAGATCGCGACGGTGAGGGCGGTGTTCGAGGAGTTCGAGGACGCGGGAGTCGAGATGACGGTGAAGGTCGGCCGTGGCTACCTCCGGATGCGGTAGCTCTTCGCTCCATAGTTCTCTGCGTCACATTAGCACAGACGTTGTTAAACAGTCCGGTTACGCGTCGAATAGCATACAACGCATTCTAGCCACTCAGCAGTACCCCTAGATCATGACAGCCAGCTCAACGCCGCACTCCTCAAACCGTCCAAACGCCATCCTCCACCGCGCCCGCCTCGCTTCCCTCTCCCTCTCTCGCGCGACCATGGGGAGTCCCTGAAGTTTCTTTGTGTCCTTTGGGCCTTCCTTACGTGGCATAATCATCAGCCTTCTGAACGCTTTGCACGTCCGAGCAGCGAGCCGCGGGGTGCCTAGGAGCACGTCCGCGAGCCTGTCACATAACGTCTGCGCGCACGGTTCCGCCGCGCGCTCGTCTTCGAGGAGACTAATCGTGAGCGCTTCAAGCTCGGGGTGCGGCGTGCCCGCAAGGTGCACACAGAGTGCCTCGAAGATGTTCTGTGCGTGGGTGGGGTCCGCGTCGGCTACCGCGTTCGTGTCGTGTGTATGTGTAGGCGCGTAGATGCGGCGGTAGCGCAGCGTCAGCTCGCGGAGGGCCGCGCATTCTGCGAGGGCAGAGAGGAGATACTGTATGTACGACATCTCTGGAGAGGAAAAGTTCTGTATATGAGCGTTTACATTATCGGAACAAACGGACTGACTTACCTTCATCCTTACTCGCCGCGCGTGAGTTTGCCTTGGTGCTCGTGCGCGTCCACGCCGCTGGAACGTTTCCCTCGAATACGTTGATCTCAACTATGCGCAGGGTCTTGCACGCCGCCCTGATCAGGTTTGTCCAGGCAAGGTAGTCTTCCACCGCGGGCAGGTACCACGTGTTGTCAATCACAAGTGTATGGAGTGCGGGAGGGGCGTAGGCCGAGGGACATCCGAGAACGAGGCACGTCAGCGTGCCGGGGTTCGCGTTCGCGCCAGACACAATTATCGACGTCAGCCGTGAGACTAGTCGCGGCCCTCCCGTGTCGGATGTGGTGTCGGTGTTGGGAATCGGGGACCCACTGGCTTCGTCGAGGACGCGCGCATGAGCGTTGTGGGCATTCTCCCACCCTGCGCGCGGGCTGTCCCCGTATTCTGCGAACCGAACGAGAGAAAGGCGGAGGACCCCGACAGTCGGAAGCTGCTTGAGAGTATCCCACACGACACTCAGATTCCTGACCAAAACGGAGCTGAACGCGAGCGTCCGGAGCTGCGTGAGTGCGTGCCACGGCAGGAGCGATGCTCCTTCAGAATCCTCGAGCCCGCCCTCTGTCCCGACACGGAACTCGAACGCGAGCGAACGCACGAGCTGGCCAAGGTCCGCGTCGTCGCGGAGGAGCGCGGCGAAGGCGGAGACGCGAGAACGCGCGCCGCAGTCGAGCGCGACATGGCGGAAGAGGAGGCCGCGGGCGTGATGCGAGAGCGCGCGGGAGGCGAGGGCGCACGCGTAGAGGGTGGGGTTGTACCGGAATCGGTGGTGCTCGTCGATGATCTTGCAGATCAGCTCAAGCGGGAGTCGAGGAACTGGTACGGGCTCTTCTGGATCTGGCGCCGGCGTAGAGAACGTTTTTGGGTCGAGCATCTTCTAGCCTACGACTTGGTCTGGAGCGTGTGGGTGATGCCGGACTGTTGAATTATGGCGAGATCTACGGCGATGTCAAATCGATTGCAAGGAAATGTACAGATTCTGCTGAACTTACTTGGACGGTAGACGGGAAAAGCTAACGAAGCGTCTCGCGCGCTGCGATGGTTGAATATCGCTGCAAGAATGACTCACGTGCGGAGGCTCGGTAGCGCAGACGCTAAGCAAAGTCAGCGGTGCTGCGAACTACAAGTCAACTTACGAGTTTGAAAATGAATGAAATGATAGGGGATGAACGTACGGCAGTTGCATCGCGCTCAGCGTTGTAGGACGAGTGCGGCCTGTCCAAGTCGCAACGGCGGACAACTGCCGTGTAAGCGCCCACGCGACGACGGCGTGACGTCATAGGAGAATATCGAACCCGAATTCGGAGCGACCGTTCGCCCCTTTGACGAGAACAGAAACCCGTCTCTACCTCTAGTTCTGGCCCCACTGCCGACCGCCATAATTCATAGTTTCAAGTAGTTGCCTCTAATATTAACGTACCGGTACAAATACAATGATGTCTTCAACATTCAAACGCAAAGCGAGAGCAACGTCACCGACCGCGATGCAACAGTCACATTAGTAGATTGGCTCGAACGTGAAGGTCTGTACGGTCATGTCGTCAGCCTCCAAACCCCTGACAATGCACACAATGAAGGTAATGTACGCACCGTCTCCCAAGCATCCCCATACCGTTTCCTGAACGCCTTCAAGTCCCCGACGAGTGCGAACGCACCCGAGTCGGGCACATACGCGAACTTCGCCGCCTCCGCGACGTTGCCGTCTGTGTTGATCCAAGATGGCCGGATGCGCATGTTGCTCGGATCGACGGACCATATGTCCGACTGTGAAGGGGAACCGAGCGAGCGTGTTGCTGCTGCGAAAGAGTTGGGGCCAGGGAGCGCGGTCATACGGAGTTCTGTCAAGACGCTCGGTGAGTGTCTAGATATCAGGGACGGATTCATGAGCGCGACTCACGTCTCCCAGTGCCAACGAGATAGACGTAGTCTGGACTACCCTTCTCTAGGTCCCTTCCACTACTCTCATAGCCCATCGCAGCGCCCAAGAACGCAAAGTCGGCGTAGCCGTTCTACATGGCCCGCGCGCGTCAGCATTCCCAGCATACACGCAGAAAGGGGTTCGTACGCACCAAAGCTTCGATCGCCCCTAAACCCTCAACACCTCCCTGGCAGACCTCCGCGCGCACGAGCAGCGCGCTCGCCGCGTCCTTCGCGAGCTCGTACTCCCCATACGCGTTCCCCGTCCTCGCCACATACCCGCCCGCGACGCCCCCACCGAGCCCCCCGACCTCGACGCGCGTGCGGATGCGCCCAACCTCCTGCGCGCACGCGCCCGCGGCGGACGGCGAGGAAGAGAGCGAGGCGGCGAGGTGGAGTTGTTGCGCGAGTTCGGGGCGGCGCGCGAGGCGGAGGGCGTTCATCACGCGCACGCCTTCGCGCGGGCTGTAGGAGAGCGCACGGGTGAGTTGAGCTGGGTTCGTGTTATGTGTCGGGTGGGAGGGCCGAGCGAGCGCGCCTGGGGCAGGGGAGAGGGAGGAAGAGAGGGCTAGGGCGAGGAGAGCTGTGAGAAAGGCGGCGGGGTTGTGCATCGTGTCGGATGTGAGGTGGTGGGAAGGGAAAGAGATTCAGAAGCGGATGCCGAGAGCGAGTGAGGGTTATAACTGGACTCGGGCTCGGCGAAGCGGGTGGAGAGCGGCGAGAGCTCCTGCCTACATACTCCGACGGCCCACAGGTTGCGTCGGATCGTCGGGTCGCTCCTCAGAGCAGTCCGCTCCGTGTCTGGAAAAGGAAGTATGAGATAGAGGGGAGCGTATAGGGGTGGAGGCTGAGGTATACTGAACCCCTATCTTTCACGTACGGGCACGACATTCACCCAAATCACTATTTCGACTGGTAGAACGTTTTAGATGGGGAAATTAAACGCGCAGAAAACAATCTCACCATAGTGCAGAGCTTCAAGCGACGAGAGGACATGTGTCTCATCCTCTAGCGAGTACTGGACAGTCGAAGTTAGAGCGCACGACTCGTTGTGGCCACGGACGAGTACTTACTAACGATCGGAATAGCAGTGTGCGCGGGGCAGATCGAGATCGATCTCATTCTGCATTCCTGGTGAGCGCATGCGCAGTGCCAGTTGCACCCATATGACGCGGTTCCGAAGTCGTCCGCAAGCCCAGCGAGGATGAGGATGTCGCAGTGCAAAGCAGGTCGTGACGTGACGTCCTGAGTGGGTGACTAGACTCGTTATTCAGTGACATAACGCTCTCGTGACGGAGCGTGATGTTCAGCGGTAACGCTGACGCCGGTTTTGCGACCACTCGTCGAGCACGTCCTGCTCTTCCACTCGAGATCTTCGAACTTCTTGCAGTGGTTCATTGACATATGCACACATGACTTTGTGTGACACACTGGTAAGATGCAGATAACATTCTCCCGTCTCTCACGGTCACTCCTCGCTTATACGCATACTGCAGGCTAACTCGTATTCGTACACTTCCATCGCTCTCGAGGCCGACTCCCCGCCGCGCCCTCCAAATCCCCCGTCTTGGTCGGCTCTCAAGCGTTGACGGGCAAGCATCCGATAGAGATGAGACTGCCTACAACAGAGACGTTAGCATTGGCACAAAGCGCCCAGACCTCCGCCGCAGCCGCGGTCGCGTCTTACCAAAGGAGTTGTCCTGGCAGCACACGGTGTTGGCGGAGCTAGTAAGACAAACACGTCGAGGTAAGCATTCGTACTGATTTGGACAGGTATTTGGGAACTGACCAAGAGTCGCCAGTGCCGACGCCGATGACAGTGACGGGCGAGCACGTCAAGCCGACGAGCGCGTCAACGTCCTGGACGACAACCCCGATCGAGGCTAGGATGGCCGCTGCGGCAGGGTCGCTCGCCTTCTCGACGGAGTCACAGCACTGGAGCGCGCCGGTGCTGCATGTCTGGGCGAAGACAGCGGGGGTGGCGACGGCAAGGATTGCGGCGACAGAGAACAGCTTGGAGAACATGGTGAAGATGAGAGGGCTTGGTAGTGAACGTCTGGTGAGTGTTCGCTGGGGATCGTCTCCAGGTACGACGGGAGGTTTATATACGTCCTGAAGAAAATTTTCCGTCCTACGCGGCCCGTATACATCCTCAGACGACGTGCCGTCCTCAACGGCATCGCTCCACCCAAAGTGAACAACTGTCCTCATCCAGCACCTCCGGCGGCTCGAACGCGGCGAACTACATCACATCTGCTCCACCTACCAGCATGCCCGCGACAGATATACAACGTCCGCGCACGCACGACACGGGCTGGGCGCCCCAGTTCCTGAGGTACTCTATGTCGTGCAGTGCGTGTATATCTCCGCGGACAGTACGCGAAATATTCTGAGGTCCCTTCGCAGGTGCTCCATAGCGGCTCCCGACACACCGCCTCGAGGTGGGCCAAACACGCACACACGCCTGTACACGAACGCGAACGCGGGAGCGCCACGACATCCACTGCTCCGCGCATCGAACCGCCACTCTCGGGGCCGCGCCATGTAAATTGGCTCGCCCTGACGTCTCCTCTGGCACAAGGCTACCTCGGCCCCGCTAGAAGAACCCTATGATCTCGCTAGAGACGGCACTCAGGCGCCGCGCCTCATGTGTGCGCAGGCGCAGCGTGTCCGGTACGTCATACGCTCTCTATCCCCGCTATGACGCCAGGACACCGCGACTCACGTCCTGGTATATACAGCGTGTAGATGATCTTCCGGGGCGCGTCTCACGGGTACAGTGGTCGCGCGCATCGCCGCCGGGGAAGACCATATTGGCTTGTTAATGCCCCCGGGATTGCACGCGCCGTGCGAGGGTGCGGCATTTAGTCTGTCGTCCGCGGTATGTCCGCCCGCGGGTTTCGGCTGTAGCGATGAAGTCATCGACCTCTAACGCGGTGTTTATTCCCTAATAAGTTCCATTATTTCTACATTGTAGCCGTCAACTGACCCGTTCCTCCTTGTTTCCCATACGTATGTAAGCGTACATGTTTTCATCGCTGTTTCGCCTTTTCGAGCGCCTCAAAGTCGCCGTACACTGCCTTGTGTGGCTCGTCTCTCCACGTCTGGTCATCGAGTGCAATCTCCAACGTCTGTCCGTCATCGTACAGCTTGCTTCTTCTGAACGAAACAGCCATGATGTCTGAGGGGACGTCTGCGATTGGTATGTCCTTCCACTTCGAGCTGAGTACGACGCACGTATGCTCGTCTTCGTCCGGTGCGACGTGGTGTATCTCGCAATTGTGCGTTGGGTGTTCGTCAGAGCGATTGGCGTCCTTGGACAACCAGAAGGCGAAGTAGTGCGGGCCAGTCCCCCACACATCCCGGCTACATCGACCGAGCTCGACCTTGAGGTCATAGGCACCCGGGAATGTGTCGAAGACAATGGTTATTTGAGTCGCGCCTGTCTGTGGCGTCTTCGTGCTCTTCACTGCCTTCAGGCGGAGACCGAAGCGTCGTTCGAGTGTCGCAATGAAGCTTCGATGGATCACAAACGGCGGGAAAGGGCCGATCGAGAGGCACGCAACGCGCTCGAGCGGATCTGCAGGGTCACAGGCGCGGTATGCAGGCCATGGAGAGAGGCACATATCACACCACTTCCAACGAAGCACGTCGCAAAGCGCATGAGGAATCACGAGACTCCAGGCGGTGTTCATCAGAGAGTAACAGGCGGAATCTCTACCATGGGTGTTATGATCCCGGCGAAGAATAAGGCAGACCCTGTGAGGCTTTGAATAATCCCTCTTGGGGTACAAAGTGCTGCCTGCGAGCTGCGCGATGGCGTATTGCTTCGAACGTTTGCTCGTGGACACGGGTAGGTGAGCACGGACGCCTTGGGAAGTGACGGTGAACGATGGAAGCGTGGAAGCTGATCTTGGGCTAGTGTGCGACGTCCGTGTGCTGGTGAAGATGATACGGCCATGACCAGCCTCCGAAAAGTCAGAAGGATGTTGTGCGAAGAGGTGCTTGTCCTCAGGCAGATGTTCAAGATGCATGATGGTACCGATAAACTGCTCCATACTCTCGACGGAATCGACGCCCCAGTATTGGCCCCATGCGAAGAGGCTAGTGTCTTCAGATGTCCTGAGGATCTCCTCCTGCAATCTATAAAACGCCTTGTGTCCCTCCCCGTAAAGAGTCGGCATGCTGATCCCGAATAGACCGAACAAGCAGTACGCCGCATCCTCGACTCGCGTGGTCGACCGCTGAGAAGCCCACCCCATCCGCGTCGCGACACTGATGTCTGTGATATCCTGCTCGAACCGCAGTACACTCACAGGAACTTTCGTGATCTCCTCCAGAGTGGGGGCAAGCGCGAACTTGTCGCCGAGCGTGGTCCAGTCGCGCGATAAGAAACGGACCGTCTTCGGCGCTAGAAGCTCTTGCAACGTCCAGCCGCGCGAGTGCCATCGGCTCCTCCAAAACGCAGAATCCTGCTTGCTCATATCGCAATCACTGGGAACGTCGTCCATGTAGACGTAGCAAACAGCGGAGAGAGAATAATAACGGAACATGGAGTTGATGGCCTCGGTGAGCTCGGAGCTGCTCGTTTTGTCGATGCAGCAGGTGTCTGCCCACGCCCACTGGAAGCCGTGCTTCTCTGCTTGAATGAGAAAGTTGCGCGCCTTCGCAGAGATGAGGTCACGGGGCGTAAGGGGTGGAGGTAGACTCTGGCGTTGTAGAGAGACCGAAGTGGAGTCGGGACTGCGAGACGGATGAGGAGCGCACGGAGTCTCTCGAGAAGACGTCGTCGTGGGGTGAGGAGAAGGGAAATGATATATCTCACATCGATCAGACTGAGAGGTGAACATGCTTTGTAGCTGCTCCATCATCCGGCCCTGGTGCTCTACAGTGTGTTGAAGCTCTCTGACCACCTCTGTGAGGTAATGAACGACCTCCTGCAGCTCCTCGGCACTGCGAAGCTTGTTGCCCTGGTCACCCGCTGAGGGCGCCTCCGCCTGCTCCTGGACCTGCAGGACGGCGTCTTGGACTTTCTGGAACGAGTCCTCCTCTGAGGCATCACCCCAAACGTGGGATAGGATGGCGTATCCTCCGGGGACGTCTTCGGGGCTGTTGAAGAACTGAAGGTGTGCTGTCTTGGTGTTGAGGAGCCACATTGTCTCTATAAAATGTCGGTCAAAGTCCATATGAGCACAGGTACAGGCGATAATACCTGACGTGTTCCCCGATAAAAGGTGAAAAGCGAAGAGTTGGTTATGCTGGTAAAAGACGCTTGAGTCAGCGACGAATCCGAGTTTGTCGCAACCGTCGCAACGACCTCGGACCTGCAAAGAGGCGCCTGCAATGTGCATCACGATCAGCGGAAGCTATCTGGCCAGTGACATCACACGTCACTGCGTCGCATTACGCTGCGTGACGACACTGTGACGACCCGAGAGAGGTGGCCCATGGGGACAGGCAGCGCCCGCTAGCCGGTGTCCAGCTGAGGTAATCCGGCTTGGAGGCGGCATGTCCGTTATCTGTTGCTCGGAAGAGACCGCAGACATCTCGGAGCAACTCGTGGGAGGCTACCTCAGGCTATTGACGCCTCACGAGTACCTTGAAGTCCAGCCCAACAAAGCCCTACAGAGCCGAACAGTGCTGAGTCAGACTCGCTTCTACTCGCCAAAAAACGTACTGCCATCTTCGGTCAGCAGCTGGCGTCTAATATCGGATGTAGGGCGTACTTGCTCTAACATTGCTAGTGTAACTGCCCTCGCGCATCTCACTTTTGGCATGTGCTCCTCTCACAAATCTTGTAGAGGATTGTTGAAACTACATTTTGGCCGGAGGATTTGTTCGAATGTGCAAAATCTTCACAACTATGGGGTTTACTGAAAATCGTTCCGGCGCCACTTCAGTTTATTTGATGTTCATGCCATTTGCTGAATTCCAGAGCGTTCACTGAAGAAACTGTGCCAGGATCTGACTGCAAAGCCCAACATGCAGAGCGACGGCTATATCCGACGACAATCACCGTGCTAGCAAGGTACCGTAGGCGGAGTGAGCTGAGAGTGATGGGTTCGACGAGCATGCTGTGCTACGGAGGAGAGAGGCTGAAGTCGGGATACTTGTACTCCGACATATCCCGTAGATAACGAGGTAGACCGGGATGCCCGACCGTTATCTCTTCTCGCGTCGGTGCAAGTGATCACAGCGCGCTCGGACGCGCGCTAGCCCGCTAGGGCGGGCGCTGCCTGGGACCACTGGGCCTGGCCCAGCGGGCTTCGACTCGTCTCCTCGTTCGTCCGCACCGTCATTCGCGCCGTCGCTTATGCAATTCGTGGTATACGTCCCACACTTGTCCCACACTGCTTCTCACAAACGTCTGATATCGCAAGCTTCATTCTCTAACTTTCATACTACTTATTGTCCACATCAGACTGCTAAATCTTTCCGGCTTCCTCAGGCTCCACGCTAGCCCGCGTCCGTCGTCCTCTATCTCTGCCACTAGCCTCGGAACTCCTTGCCTATGCACTGACGGGAAGACACCCGATGGAAATGAGGCTGCCTGAAACGCTCTAGGTAAGTAGGAGTTCTCTTCTCCCGTGCAAGATTACAGCTCGAAGCTCACCGTGCGAGTTGTCCTGGCAGCACACGGTGTTGGCGGAGCTAGTCAGACACGCCCGTAGACGTAAGCTCTTGTACTATCTTGGACAAGTATTCGGGAACTTACCAAGAGTCGCCAGTGCCGACGCCAATGACGGTGACGGGCGAGCATGTCAAGCCGACGAGCGCGTCCACGTCCTGGACGACAACCCCGATCGAGGAAAGGATGGCCGCCGCGGAGGGGTCGCTCGCCTTCTCGACGGAGTCACAGCACTGGAGCGCGCCGGTGCTGCAGGTCTGGGCGAAGACGGCGGGGGTGGCGACGGCAAGGATTGCGGCGACGGAGAACAGCTTGGAGAACATGGCAAAGGTGAGAGATGGCTGGGTAGTGAACGTCTGGTGAGTGTTCGCTGGTGACTTTCCCGGAGAGAACGGGCGACTTTTTATACGTGCTGGGGACTGCTCCTTGGTTCAACGTGGCTTACGTGTAGGACGAGAACACGACGTAAACACCGTCGCTCCACCGCCGGAGAACCTTCCTCCCTTCCAGCTACAGGCGCGGCTTGAGTGCAATTCTGCTCATCAAGTCCGCTCCACCTGCCGGTTTGCTCGTCAATCTTTACGATGCTCTCCGTGTGACGCAGCGTCAGCGCCCTTGTTCCTGAGCCCTCGTATTCTAGGTGCGTAATGCGCATCTCCGCGGCCAGCCGGGACGTTTTCTGAGGTCTCTTCGCACATGCTCCACAGCGTCCTCTTCCAGACCTCCTCAAAACAGGAATGCGCATATGCACGTACACGCAAGGGGGCGCCCGGAGACAGCACTGCTCTTCGTCTCACGCTCCCGTTGAACCTCCACCCTGAAGTCCACAAACGCTCACGCCGATTTTTATCTCGGTATGTGCGCTCAGCGCTGTTTGCCCAGTTCATCAGTCTCGTTGACGACGAGATCTAAGCTGAGCGGCCCTTCATGTGCGTATCCATACGCAGCTTGTCGGGTACGTCATGCGCTCTCTATCGCCGCGATGACGCCAGTGTTCAGCGTGTGTGGAAATAGCAAACAAAGCAGAAGCCCATCCCACGGACGTACTCTCCGGAAGGGCGTCAAGATGCAATACTAGCTCCTATCCTCATGCGTCGGACGGCATGTTCTTTTTACGGCTCGGACGACCCTGCGCATTGCCGTCCTCTCGTCAGGCAATGAAGTCATCGACCTCCGCCGCGCCTCGCGCTTCCCGGGTTGCTTCCCAGAGCTCCATGAAGCCGTCGGCTTAACTGTCAACTTTATTCTCCTCGTTCTGTGGCACCGCAACGAGCCCTCAAGATGCATCTATTCAGTGGCTGTGGAGTCTCCCCGGCCGCCTCTCGACGTCTCTCGGCTCTTTCCTCGTGCTCACTTGCGCTCTCTCCACCCTTCTGTGCCGTTTTACCCCCATCGGTGCACGGCACCCGGGAATAAACCAAGTCGGCACGACCAACACATACACACACCTCGGCATACGCGCTGCCCTGTCGGCGGCTTGCTACTCCGCCCAGCCATTCCGGCTACCAACACCTCTGCGCGCGTCCGGTTGCATCCGTTCGCACCGTCCGTGATATTTCCGCCGCCACGCATGCGTGCGTTCATCTCCGGACACGGTGAAGTCATCGCTCATCACCAGCACCCAGAATAGCTCGGCCTGTCCGCAACATGCGTACGCCCTCGTCATAGCTGGAAGAGGCTGGCTTCTCCCGCCTGGCGCCTCTCCGGCGCGGTCGCTGAATTTGGGCGACGCTGTACGGTACGTCTACGTCTCGTGTGTATGTGGCGCTCGAACGTAGCGGCTGCGCTGACGCTCGCCGTCCAGCCCGTGCCGACTCCACGGTGCCGTACAGTCGCGTACTTCTCGTGCGCTCGACGGTCTCGAGGTGGTAGGATTGAGGCACGGGTAGCCACTCAATTCAAAGGGCGACATGCGGGACGTCGAAGTCCAGACGTCGTTGTCGTTGAACTTCGTCTGCACGTCCGACAGGCTCCTGATTCAGCACCTGTACGTCTACCCAGACGTCAGCCCTTGAGGCCTTGTTCGCGACGTCGCCAGAGCTCATGACATCACGCCCGCGTCAACGTCCGTCCTACGCTCAAACCTCGCCACGCCGCCTCGCCGAGACACCTATAAAACCCCTCCTTCTCGTCCCCAATCCCTCACTCGAACACCGCCCACCGCACCTGTTCAAGTACAACTACCACCACCACACCACCACAATGTTCGCCAAGCTCACCTTCGCCCTCTCCGCCCTCACCATCCTTGCCGCCGCCACCCCCACGCCCGGCGGCTCCGGGGGCACCGAGCCCGCGAGCTCCTGCTCGACCGCCCCGGTCCAGTGCTGCGAGTCGACCGGGAAGGCATCCGACCCGGGCATTGCCTCCGTCCTTGCCGGCTTGGGCGTGACGGTGCAAGATGTGGACGCGCTCGTGGGCTTGACGTGCTCTGCGATTAGCGTCGTTGGGGTTGGGAGTGGGGCGAGCTGGTACGTGGCGCGCCCTAGTTCTGGACCTTGTTGGGTGGGGGGTGTGGATGTGTTCTGATCGTTCGGTCTTACAGCGACGCCAGCGCAGTGTGCTGCCAGGACAACAGCCTCGGTGAGTTTTCGCGATGCCTCAACGTCCGCGTTAGCTCAGTACCGATGCTGATTTGGATGCAGGCGGCGTTGCTGCTATCGGCTGTGTCCCCGTCGACCTCAGCTCTTAAACCCACCATCACCACCCGAAGACTCAAGGGAGGCGGGATAACGAGAAGTCGTAGGAAGAGCCGAAGGTGTTCGTTGACCGCGCGTTTCCACGATGTACGATACGCTCACCGAGTTCGAAGTTCGATGTGATCGAGTCCCCGTGCACCACAGTCTTGTGAGAATGAGTGCGAGCCATCGTCCACTTGATACCACACATGGCGAGGTCCCATCCACCTGCCCGAGTCCTTGCGTACCGGAGAGTTCGTCGCAAGTGCATGAATCTGATATCCCATATCCGTGACGGTGAAGGTCAAGCTTCGAGCGTGTCCATCCGACCACGTGAGTGTGACACGACGCGTCGCTCTGTTCGAGGCTCGAGGTTCGCGAACCCGGATTTCCGCCTTGCTTCATGTATGTAGCCGGCAACACGGTCATGATGGTAAAGAGAGTCGAGCACTCCAGTGGTGACTTTCGCTATATGCGACCAGTTTCCCAGCGCCATAAAGAGGACTGAGGGACGAATTGGTAATTCACGGCGTGAAGCTGAACGTTCGGGGGTTGACGTTCCTCGCACACGACGACTCGGAGCAGAGCGGAGACGCTGTGCGCGCCTGCGTTGGCGTATACGTATGCATGCATGAATTAACCCGTCGAGCGGACGGCTATCGATACAGTCAATGGCGCGGTGCTGCTGGGAACGGTGGTGGTAGTAGTGGCGATGTGGTAAATAACGAACAAACCGATATTGGTATCCTCCGCGCGTGAGCGACGTAATAATCCTCCGGATCCCATCCTAAATTCCTCTTGCATAACTTGCAACTACGCTGGCGACACGCGGCCACGCGACCACGGCGCGACGCGGGCCTCACTGGAACTCGACCGTGAACGTCTACGCAAAACCACACCCCATCAGCCCTCCCCCCACAAACGCCCACATCAAGTAGCAAAACTCACCACCCCATCCGCCCCCCCATACACCCCCTCAAACACCCCCCGATCCCCCACCAGCGCAAACGCCCCCGAGCCCGGCACGTACACCGCCTTCACGCCCTTCGCGGCCTTGCCGTCCGCGTTCACCCACGACGGCCTGAGCGTCGTCGTGCCGTCGGAGTTTAGGACGAGGCGCCAGATGGCGGACTCGGCGGGGGAGGTGGGGGCGCTTGTGGCGCGGGCGAAGGAGTTGGGGGTGGGGGAGGCGGGGCCGCGGGGTTCTGGGTTGGGGGAGGATGGGGTGGTGAGCAGGTGTTGGAGGATGGAGATGAGAAGGTGAGGAAGGGGAGAGATCCGTTCGGAGGTGCTCCCCCGCCCCATTAGGGAGCACGATGGCGCGGAGGATCCTCCTCAAAGAGCTAGCTCGGGTACGCCCCATACTGCCGCACGAGCTCGAAGCCGCACAGGTGTGACGGATCCCGTGTCGCTCGCTCGCGCCGGCCCACATGAACGGCGTCATGGGGCTGGGGAGCCTCCTCAAAGAACTTGAGCACGCCTGGCGCTACCGCACGAGCACGGCTGTGACGAAACCCACCACACCACGGCACCACCCCAACATGTCTGCGACGAGCGCGCAACACGCATTTCTGAACGCGTCTGAAGAGAGGAAGAGACGTACCTTGCATGACACCGGCGAGGTAGACGAAGTTGGCGCTGCCCGCTGCGAGGTCCGTGCCTTGGTTCGAGTATCCGGTGACGCCGCCGACGAAGGGGAAATCCGAGAATCCGTTCTTTGGCGGAACAACTGAGCCATACTTGCACCCGCCAAAGAACAGAACGACTCACCAGCGCAAGGAGGTCGAACGGCGCACTCGCCGCACGCTTACACGCCCCCGGAAGCTGCACAGCGAGCGCCTGCGCAGGGTCCGTCGTGAACCCATACTCCCCAAACGCGTTCCCCGTCCTCGCGATATATCCAGCCCCCACATTCTCGACCTGCGCCCGCACGAGCGCCCTCCTCGGGCCACACGCCACTGCCGAGTTCGCATTGAGCGCGAGGGCAGAGGGGGCGGGGGACGCGGGCGGGGCTTGGCGGACGACGCGCATGCGGGTGGGGCGGTTGGGCGGGAGGCCGCGGGCGAGGCGTTGGGCGTTGGTGAGTGGGACGGAGGGGTTGTATGCGAGGGCGTGGGGGACGGTCGAGGCGGGGTTGGTGTCGCGCGAGAGGAGGAGGCGGGCGGAGGGGACGGGGCTGGGGGCGGGGCGTTGGGCGGAGGCGGGGGAGGCGAGGAGGGAGAGGGAGAGGACGGCGAGGAGGAGGGCGCGTGCGGCGGAGGCGAACATGGCGAGTGACGCGAAAGGAAATAGAAAGGGAAAAGAGAGTGTGGTAGAGAGTGTTCTGGCTAGAATGTGCTGGGGCTGGGCCCAGGAGAAGGACAGACGGTTGCGAGTCCGGCGGGAGGTCTTGAGGACGTCGTTGGACGAAGAGAGATGTGGTCAACGGCGGCGGGGCGGGACGCACGTAATAAGCTTTGCGGGGAGCGGCTGGCGCGAGCGGGCGAGCGAAGAAGGGCCCGAGCAGCGTCCGTCGCCGAACGTTGGGCCAAGCCGCCGCCAATCCCGCCGCGGTCAGCCTCCTTCTCTTCGGCTGCCTCGATGAGGGTCGGCGTCTTGTCAGGCCCTCAGCTCATGCCAGCGTCCAGGGTAGAGGTCTGTCTGATTTTGTCTGCGATGCCCTGCATCAGCTCAAGCCAGACGATTGAACGGCGGACAGTACTTGCTAGCTTATTTACTATCCTAGTTCCCTTCAGCCCCGTTCTGCCATTGCGAACTAAGGTGGACGCCGTGGAGGTTTCCCTTTGACGCTCCCGATACCCCTGCAACAGAGTTTTGCTATCCAAGTGACCAACGTACTTGTTTACCATCCCTGTCTGTCTGGCCGCGTCGTGAATCTTCTCTGGCGGTGGGTGTTCGCATGAAGGCTCGCAGCTAAGCGTCCGCGGGCCATCGTGCGGGTTTGCCGCTCGCGCCGGCAAGACCCGACAGATGACGTCATCTTCATGACGCCTGTTGACCAAGGTGCTCTCGCAGCTCTAGCGCTCACTGCTCAGCGAGCGAAGACCTCGTTCTCCCCTCACGCGTCTCTTCCGACCGCTATGCCTTATCTTTTGCTCTCCTTTGCCCTTCTCGACATGTTGTCCGTCAACGTCTCGTCCCGCCTTTCTCGAACTCATCTCCAGTGCGCGTTCTAGGCCGACAATCCAGACGCAACCGCCACCGGCCCTCTCCACGTGTCGGGTGAACTGGCCATCCGCCCTGTCGCGGCGCTGTCCTCCCCCACCTGGGCGAGTTCATAAAGAATCGCGTCCTTATGCGGGTGACGTCCTTCCGGGAATCCCTTGGACTTCGCTGTTCCCTATTGCGCTAGCTGGAACAGCGAACATTCATCCTGTCAGAGGAAAAGATATCAACGCGCGTCGTCTGGAGTCGACTCCCGAGCCCAGGCCAGCTGAAAATCATCCTCGGACTTGACGGATGCAGACGTTCAGCACGTACCTTAATTCGCTAGGTCCGCACTGCCCGCCGATCCTTAACGCAAACGCTAGTGGCGCAAGCCTGGAGCGGCTTCTGCTTGAGAGCGAGTCGACGCGTCGCGGTCCCTCGAGAATCTTCAACCACTGGAAGTACTTACCTCGCGTTGGAGAGTTACGCGCAGCGTGAAGCTATCGTACAGATCCCCCCGACATTAGGGCTCAAGGGCGATGCTGTACACATTAGAGCTCGTACGTGCACTCCCGGCCTTCCGCACGGCCGATATTGAACGTCCCGTCCCATCAACGCCACCGCCTGTCACCCAGATATTGGCGTTGACCCCACAAAGGCACGCATATATGCGGGCTCCTCCAGGCCCTACGCCACGGCACGTACGCAGCCCGCCATGTCGACGCCGACGCTGACTCCGGTATACAAAGCCGCGCCCGCCCCTCCTTCGCACCCAGCGCCGTCCCCGACTCGCGCGTCCACATTCCTTTCGTCCCAGCCCGCTCTCTGCCCCGGTTCCCCTTACGATGCCGTCCCTCTCGCACCTCCTCCTCGCTCTCGGCACCGCAGCCCTCGCGCTCGCGACACCCACGCCCACCTCCCCCATCCCGCACTTCGCGAACATCCACGGCGACCTCGTCCCGCGCGCCCCCTCCGCCTCCGCCCTCGCGGGCACCCACATCCCCTTCTCCAACGCCGCGCGCCTCGCGGCCGGGCTCCCTCCCCGCCGTCCTCGGTTCCCCAACCGCCGCTCCCCCTCTGCTAACGTCAACGCCAACGTCAAAGCTTACGCGCGCGACGCCGACGCGCAAACGAGCGCGACCCCCTGCTCCGCCCCACAGACGACGGCCCTGGTGCAGGTGACGTGGGCGGACGGGAGCACGGGGTACGTCTCGGCCTCTGCGAACGCGTTCGGGGAGTTCGGGAAGACGGTGAGCGAGGGAGCGGCGCTGCAGGTCGTTTACGGGGGGTGTGCGAGCGGGGCGGCGGGGTTGGGTGGGGGGGCGGGGGATTTGGGTACGCTTGTGAGTGTCTTTCTTTTCTTTGTTTGGAGAAATGGTGGGTGGAGAATTGACGCGCGCACGGGCAGAACGGGTTCGCGAGCTACCCGTACCTCGGCGCCGTCCTTGGGTATTCGAGCACAGGCACCACGCTCGCCGCGGATAACAACAACTACGCGTACCTCGCGGGAACCGCTCAAAGTTCGTCGTCTTCCCCTTCCCCCTCCTCTCGTTCGTTCGCGCTCTAACGTCCTTCGTCCTTCCCTCCCCCCCACGAACCCCTCGCATATACACCCACGCAGTCGCCCAAGGCCCCCCGCAATCCGCGCCCAACTCCTTCCCCTACACCACCCTCGGCGCCGAGTCCGCCATCTGGGCCATCTCCTCCTCCTCTTCCTCTAATGCGCTTACGCTCACCCCGGTGTGGACGAACCCCGACGGGAGCACCTTCACGCCGACCATACTGTGGATGCAGGACGGGGAGTTCATCTTGACGGGGAGCGCGAGCTTGTTCGAGGGTACGTACGGGGAGGGGGACGTCGTGGTGAGTTAGCTCTTTTTTGTTTTTTGTTTGTAAGGGAGGAGATGGGAGGTTGATGTGAGGATGGGCGTTCGACAGACTTTGAAGCTCGTCCCGCTCGCGCAGTGAGCGCTGAGCGCCGAGCCCTTCGACCCCGCGCGCGCGTGAGGACCGTCGAAGAAGAACAATGTTTCAATTTGGACACTATAGCTAGACATACGCTACGTCATGTACTCACGCGTCGTCGTATAGAACGCGCTTCTTAATGTGAACGTTGCAACGTGCTGTCCGAGTCGGGCGTGTATGAAAATACGACGCTTCCGTTCATGCCCGTGGGGGGTGACGTCGTTGACCGCGAGCATTGACTCCATGAGGTCCCCATGGCCGTCTAGCAGACAACTTCTCGCAGCGCGAAACGTTTAACTGCCAGCGTACGGAAAAACACGCCTGTATCGGTATTCGTTGGAGGTATATACGCACACGAAGCCTGCCTCCTCATCCTCCTCGTTCCCACGGCTGCATGACGTTCATGATCTGCGCACACCGAGCTGAGCGGGCGCGCTGGATCAGCCCCCCGCGGGAGCTTCTGTCCTGTCCAGCAGCGCATGTGAGCGCGTCACGCCATCTGGGAACCAGCTCGAACTTCGAACGCCGCGGACATTACGCGTCGGACGAGCTTCCTCTGTGGTACAAGGGGCGGCCGCCAACGGAGGACGGCGAAGGCTTGCTCTACATTCGTATAGGGCGCACGGGGGGTGTAAGGCTGCCAAAGAGTGGAGCTGGTGATGAATGGTTGAGCGATGACGCGTGTAGATGGGTGCGCGCGTACCTGCAGCATGGATTTATGCGTACTTGACATGCCGCGAGGCCGACTCTCAGCGCGCGCGTGCCTGGCCGGGGAACTGGAGAGAGAAACGCGGGGGACGATTCGAATGCGACGCGCTGCTTGCCTACAAAACAGGGCTTGGGCTGGGACTCTAGGGAACGCACCGTCGTCGTCTCCCCAGCCATCTTCGAGTGTAACCAAGTCCAAACTACGATGTCTAAACCCATAGCCATCCTCGCCTTCCTCATAATCCTCGCCGCCGCCACCGCCTCTGCCCTCCCCGCCGCGTCCCCACTCTGCAGCCCCGGCCCCGTTCAGTGCTGCTCGAGCCTCGCGAACGCCACGGACCCCGCCGTCTCCACCGTCCTGAGGTCGATCGGCGTCGTCCTCCAGGACGCGGACGCCCTTGTTGGGCTAGCGTGTACCCCGGTCACGGCTGTGGGTGCTGGGAGCGGGGTGAGCTGGTGAGTGCCGCGTACGGTGCTAGAGATAGGCCCGTAGGCTGACGATGGGGGTTTTTAGCGACTCGCACGCCGTCTGCTGCGAGAATAGCCTGCTTGGTGAGCACACGACAGACGAGGAAACTTGGAGAGTTGGCACTAACCTCGTATCTTTAGGCGGTGCCGCGGGACTGGGCTGCTTGCCCGTCGGGCTCTGAGCGCTGAGCGTGCGCCGACACGCTTCTTACGTGTGAGGCGGCCAGCGCGGTCACGCCATTGCGGTTCTCGATGTCGTATTCATGTTCGGAGGAGGCGGCAAGGCGGGTGCAGTGCGCGTGCGGTGGTGTTTGCTGTGTAGTACGTACGAGCTCGAGCGGATCCGGAACTTGTGTGTTGTTTGTTTCAGGTTACATAGTATGCGAGGGTGCTGTGCGCTGTTGACCGTTGTGGACCGTCGTTGTGCGTGGCGACGCGGCTGGCTGCAGTCGGGTGTTCTAAATTCTAATCAGAGCGCGGGCAGATAAGCGTACATAATGTGGTGTGCTGGAATGTGCCCGACGGGAGACTTACACACACCGGGAAGTGCGTAGCCGGAAAAGCTCCGAGGTGCGAGCGATACTTGAAGGGAGGAAAAAACAGGTTTGACCAATGCTCGTGACATGAACATTAGTTTACAGAGGATGAGCGTGGCTGGGATTGGAGGTGGTGGAGATTGAGTTTCGGCGGACGAGGCCACGCGTTCCGGGCCACGCGAGTCTGCTCGGAAATTGCCGGGCGACTGAGGCTTGCTAGCGTTGGCGACTCGAGGAGCCGTGTTTTCTGCTAGCTCGGACCTCCGGGCATAGTGGTGGGCCACCATGCTGTGGCATAGATAGATAAACATTAGCTGAAAGAGAATAGAGGAGATTGAGCCGTAGCGTATCACGATACCGACACAGGAATTTCGCAGCCTCTCCACAGCAATTTGTGACGACGTCTAGTTGACGACTTCAAGTCCTCTCCAAGTACGAAAGCCTAGATTCTGGAATACGTAGCGTTATAAATCGGACACATACACATACTGTGGGGGATTGACGTTCCTTGAGCGCGGCGTCAGCGGCGGCGGAGTCAACCCTGTACAAGCCCTCCGAGCATCCTGACTGAATTGCAGCACAAGCTACAGGAGGACTGAGAGCACAAAGAGACTAGATTCCATCGAAATTACTCATTGGAATCAGGGGACGATCACCTAGACTCAGCCATAGCCGCCATGAGGACGCGCGAGGCGAGTGTAATGGCGAACGTTCCATTGAGTCCATACGGCAAAACATGCGAAGACCTGTCTATGACGTACCAGCCCTCCTAACGAGAGAATAGCTCCAAGCCATTGAGACGTAGTTGCCTGACAATCACGACGTCAACTGGTGCGGGCGACCAGTCGAGAACTCGACTCCACGAGGAAGTTGAAGTCCTCGCTTTCTCAGCCTCGAGGCGTGCCGTAGTCCATTATCGATGACGGCAATGTAGAAAAGTGGCTGTACGGCTTATAAGGTGGTTGTCGACCTTCAGACCTACGTAAGTCCGTGTCGATTGCCCAGAGGGGCTCCGGGCTTCGTCAGTTTTGATGAGCGCAAAGTTACATCGCGACCGCTCGAAACACGTACCGTGCAACGTGCCAACATCGAAGACCGAGCAGCGACAGATGATCACAGAGCGCCACGCCGCCCGCCCTCGGGCTCTTTCTGCTATTCTCGCGTGTGCACACACGCTCGGTGCGACCTTGCGCCGCTGCGGCGGGCTTAGTGCGACTCGAACCGTGAGTCAGACGAACGGCGCCGGAGATGAAACGTCAGCCGCCCCGAGAGCCTGTGCAATTCACAAAATGGAGAAGTAGGCCGTTGAGCATCGCGACGCTAGAAGGGATACGAGTGAACTTACGCAGATGTGCAAGAGGGCATGTGCAAGTGGAGAGCGAAGGCCTTCTGTTGTCGACACCGGTACCCTCGGGGAGCTCGAGACGAGCGGTCGTCGTCATCTTCCGTTGCGAACGAGTCTATCGCTCATCCCGGCTCTACATGAAGCAGTCCGGTTGCTGATCCTCCAGGACCTTAAACGTCGACGGCGGCTCATCGAGTACCAGACTTGTGCCGAGAATTGACGCGCTCCGGCAGGTCCGCGGACATGAGGCAGCCAACGCGGGCGGGATGGGGATTGGGCGGCGCAGTGCCCAGACCGTGCACCCATGAACGGGTGGGGCTTTGTATTGCGTGGCGGGCCGGGGCTGCAGGATGGGTGCGAAGTGGGCGGCGGGGAGACCTTCGACGCTACACGGTTAATGTCCGCACGTCCTATTCTGGCGAGCGGTCTGCCGTGGTCTGATGCGCCTATAAAGTATATCAAGTCGGGGAGAGATAGAGACTTAGACAACCGGCTTACCCCCGTGCACGACCACTCACCGCGCGTAGAGGCGAACACGATGAAGCCGCCGAAGTTCAAAGTTCAACATGAGCCAGTGCTCTCGTCTATGACAATCCTTGTTGCCGCCACTTCCGCGTCGGACGCCCGAGCAAGCGGGCACGTCCGACGTCATAGCCTCAGCCGCCATCGGCATGGCTGCTCTGCCTGTCCTGGTTGAACCGCGTACGTCACGACATTCATCGGTCGCGCTCTGACGGCTAACTCACGCTATTTCTGCAGGATCTGACGCATAAGTCAGAAGGTGAGTGATAAATAGATATGGAGGTAACGCAGCTTACCAGTCGTTCCCGCGATTATGGTGACCTATGGATAGACAGAGTCGCGGGTCAGCCGCGACATAGGCAAGCAGTCGGACTGTAAGGCGGCGGGCTGGGAGACTGTAGGAATGGACGCCAGTATCGGCAGTATTAGCACAGATGCGGACACTATGACAACCATGTACACCACGGACACAATATGCCTATGCTTTATCCTTTCTTCGCGGGAGATGTGCCACGATCTCATGGGAAGTCGAAGAGAAACTGCTTTTGCTCGCCGCGGAGCGCTGGCAACACGACGAGTCACCTGCACGTGAGAGTGAGACCGTGACGCTGACGTAACCTCCCGATCTTATCCGAGTGCACCCGCTCGTCGTCCAGACCGTCTCGCTCGTCGCGTTCTCCTCCCCCGTCGTCGCTGTTCCTTTCGCCGTCGCTAACGTGCGCTCCTGCGCTTCTCTGCAAAAATACTACTCGTCGTCTTGCTATAGCTCGTCTCTAGTCATGGTAAAGAGATCCAAAGGCAAGACGGTCGCCCTCCCTGCTCCTGCTCCCGAGGACGTCAAGCCCAATATCCATCAACCCCTCCTGCCTCTATCGCGGGGACATCGCGCGGAGCTTTCCGGCTTGCTTTTACGGTCGTCCCTGAAACCAACAGCATCCTTTTGTTCCAACTGGGCGTCCTCACGTAACGTTAATCCATCCTTGGTCGACGACTGGTTCCAACGGCGGTCTGGCGGTCACCGCAAAGTCACTGGTCCCGTCGCCTCAGGTGCTTTGGAGACAGCTGGGAGCTCTCGACGTAAATCATCCAGAATCTCCGTGCGTCAGTCCCCCATTGGCGACCTCCGCGTGAAGCGTGAGCGCGCTGCGTCTCCCGTCCTCGACATCCCTGCTCGGCCCACGAAGAAGGCCAAGACTCGCTCTGTCCCACCTGTACCCCCACAACCTGATGTTATTGCAGGCGAAAACACTTCCGACGGCTCTGCTCACCCGTCTCGACGACCTGTTCGACACACTCGTGCCCACGACAACGACCCCCACCCGGACTGCCTGACATGCGCCCAGCATCTTGCTTCCTCTACACCGCGTGCTAGCACTCATAAGAAAACTGGCACGACGTCCTCGACTGGGCCCGGAATAGACGTACCTCCTTCGACTGTGCTTAGGTCGGCCTTACGAAACTCGTCGCGTCTTCGGTCAATCAAACGCGAACCGCGTCAAGTTCGCTTCACCGATGGCCCGCAGCATCCGTCAGATGAAGCACCAGCGACTATTGGACACGGATCTGGCGCATATAGTCAGTTGATGGCCTCTAGCCCTCTTCAGTTCACTTCCTCTGTCCTTCCTCCTCGTCTCAAGCGCAAGATGCCAGCACTCGTGGCACTCCGCGCGGTCCCCATAGACTCTAGCCCTTCGTTTCTCCCGGATATTGTGTCAGGTGCTCAGAATTCAACCTCTGGAGCGTTCTCATCTCCTCAGGTGGTACCAGAGTCATCAAGCTCTGGCCTTCAGCCGGACGACGACCCTAAGCGCACCAAAGTTGCCAGCATCCAGGACGCTTCGCCTCAGCTACCAAAAGCCTCAGTTCTTCCACCGAGCGACTCTAGTCTCCCGCGTACTCCGAGCCCCCTTCCCAAGGTCGAAAGCTCTAGTCCATCGTTTTTTACTCCGTTGTTCTTCCCCTCGTTCTCGCCGCCCTCTCGCTCGCCTCCTGAAGTAGGTCTTCCACTACCGCCGTCTTCCCCGCCGACCTCGCCGTTCCCTGTCGCTTCGTCTCCCCGCAAGTCCTCGTCTCCCTCTTCAGTCACCGCTTCCTCGTCACATGACGTTGCTTCCCATCGCCTTCTGCCCTCAACGGCTCAATTCGAACTCGTCCCGGGTACTGCGTCTTCTCAATTGCTTCCGGTAGATTCTCTGCACGATGGCGAACTGCAGCCACCTCTCCCATGTCCGGTCGCCCGGTCAGCAACTCCTCAGCCTTCAAAGGCAGTCCCAGGGCCCATCGACGCCCATACTACTCAATCCCAGATCACCAGCGTCGCAGGAGTCGCTTCCGTGTACAGCGCCAAGGCTAGGGAGGAGGCCGAGGTACGTGCTGATGCCTCTCGACGACTGCTCGCTGTTACGGCGCACAGGGCGCACGCAGCCTTGCCTCGCAAGCGCCGGTGAAGAGTGAGTCGAGCAGCTCCGAAAACGCTACTACGACGTTCTTTCTAGACTCCGACGAGGATGACGGTGAGTATAGGCGTGGATGGGGCGCATATAGTCTGCGTTGCTGATCGTCATGGGTAGAGCCTCTCATCATGGTGGTAGCGCGAAAGCGGAAGGCGCGCCAGGACGTCACTTCCGGAACGTCCACGCGTGTAAAGGTTGAAGATGTAATGACTCCCAATTGCAACCCGGAGAGAGCTTATAAGGGTACGTCTCGAGATCGTCCTCTTGCCGTTCGTGTGTATAACGTCCCGACAGCTCCCAAGAAGCGTGCCCGTAAGAAAGCGATGTCGGGGCCTACACGTAGCGAACCAATCCATATCAAGACAGAGCCTGCCGTAGCGTCCTCCAGTACCACGACATCCGCCACAGCGACAGCGAAGAAGCGTCGGACTCGCAAGAAACCCTCGACCGTGGACATCCCTATCGCTGACGCCCAGCCCGAGTCCAAACCCGACATTGCATCATTGATCTCGAAAAATCCGCCTCACGCGAAACCCCGCCCGACGAAACGCACGCCGAAGAAGCCTCCTACGAGAACCCAGCGGGCTCGTAAAGGAAACGGGAAGCCGCCGCCGCCGCCCTCACCGCCGCCCGAAGAGCCTCCCCTCATGCTGTTCACTTTTGCCCCTCCCCCATCGCGCACACCGTCATTGGTCGGTCTTCCGCGCAATCCCTCGTTCGACGGCCCGCGGTTCCCGCCTCGCACGCTCAGTCGCGAAGCAGACGCGGGAAGCGTCCCGTGGGATGTGGTGGGCTTTGAGCGTATGGAATTGAGCGCGCTACCATGGCTGGCTGGAGCGCGGTACGTCGCGCGTGCCGTCGAGCTTGGGGAGGATGACGTTCGTTTCGGTGAGTCGCGGATACTCTGCTTGACGCTGTGCGGCATGCTGATGCTCGAGTCCCTAACGCGCTGTAGAACCTGACATCCCGTCGTTATCGTCTGGATGGTCTGCGGTCAAGAGGGTGTAGTTTCCTTTGCTGTAGGTTGTAACGCAAGATCGCGAAAGAATATTACTTGTACGTTTGACTCACGGGAGACGGCCGCCCCATGCAAGTAACGTGCGCGAGGAGTTTACAAGTCTTTATACGATATCATCGTCTTGAACTCCTAGGTATCGTCGGCATGGGGCGAAAGGGATTTGACGTCGACGGACGCAAAGCCGGGAGGAGCGGGACGTGACCAACCGGGATGTCAACAAGCGCCCGTAGAGGTTCGCGCCCCTTCAGCGATACTTTTCCGCGTCACACGTGTCCCAGATCGGTTCCTCTATGCGCCTCCTCAGCAAAATCGTCCGAGCTCATGTATCAGTTCGAGCCGATATCAATAGGAACTTGTCCACTGGCGCGGGCGCCTATGTTTGAGTGCGCACTTCGTTCAGCTAAATACATAGTTTTACGCTACGTCTCTGAAGCACTGGCTCACGGATAATACACCAGGATAGCTCTAAAGACCTATAAATGCTTCATAAAATTGGTTTGCAAGGGGTAGGATGTCTGTGAGAGACTTCACAGCACATGCAGCGGGCGCGTCGCCATCCACGCGCTCCCACCCGAGTACATTGCAGACAGTGCATTTGCCATCCACTGAAACTCGTCACCATCACTCTACCCAAAACTTCGCTGGGAGGCGCCTAACTCCAGCAGCCACTTACAATTCAGCCTTCACTACGTGCGCCCTTCCAGCGCGGAATTGCCTCCCTCTCGCCTCCCCATTCCCGCATTCCTGCTCAAGGCCCCGCCTCCTGCCGCCTACTGCCCGCCTATCTTCTTCGTGCGACGAACCCGAAGTCTACGCGCCCAGATGACCTTGAGGTGTGCTAGAAAAGTACGGAACACACGTTGCACGGTGCACACGTGGCACGACAGCTTATCGTAACGCTCATATACTAGGTTTCGCGCTCAGGTCGAGGTCGAGGCCGGAGTGCGTTTCCGGTCCACGTCCCGCGCTGTCTCTCCATACCTTTCCTCCGCTCTTGTTCCTCGTCGAGAGACACTCCTGTGCTGCCCATTTTCCTTGGTACTTCCACTCTACCTCTGCTACTTATCGCTGTAGTCACACTGTGAACTAAGCTGTGAGCCCACTTCCTCATCTGGGTAGAGCTTGACGTGATCTCTGACTGCACTGTCCATCATGTCTCGATCGCCGCCCCTCATCTTCCTCTCTGCTCCCGTAGTGTTCGGATATCGTCGTGTTGTCTTCCTGCTATTGGTCATAGCAGTTGCGTACGGCGTGAAATGTAAGCTCTTTTTCCTCTTCTATCGACATCGTGACTGAGTGCACTCGTTATCGTATATCCATTGTATCTCGTTCTTACCCTTAACTAATATCCCATTGACCAGAGCTCAGAGTGCATACACCTGCATTCGCTCCATATAGCTCCCAGATTTTGTCCCAGAAGTCGTATTTTCTCTGAAGAGAGCACCTGCGCGTCCTACCCGGTGGTCCAAGGGATTTGTTGCCCAATTTCAAGTGTCTAGTATCATCTCCCCTCTTCTACTGCGAGTGCTGGGCCTGCCACAGAATAGATTTCCACACTCCCGATCATCATCTGATTTTATCTACTCGTGCACCATCACGTCCGGTATACTGTCTTGGATTGCACGACCATGTGGCTTCTCAACACAAAAACTGCGAAGCTCAAGTTCTTCGCTCATCCAGAGCAAGCACCGCCCTATACTATTCTCTCTCACGTCTGGGGAAAGGAGTCTGAGGAGGACACGTTTCAAACGGTCCAAGACGCCGCAAAGAAGTGCGAGGAGATACAGGAAAGACACACTTCCCTAGCTTGTAACATCAAACCACGTCTTACGTTGGAGGAGCTTCAGGATGTCGTTGAGCACCAGCAAGAGAAGATTGCTAGCTTGGAACGAATGATAATTGCGCTCTATGAAGGGCGATGTAACAGCTCTACCTCCACGCCAGATGATCTGCCCATGTTACCTATAACACTTGATGCCTACCCCAAGCTAAACATCACAAAACCCTTTCATGACACTCCTCCCACTCCCCGCGACTTTGTCTCGCTCAAGGTTCAAAATTTTCTCATTCAATCAGAGAAAAACGGGTTTGATTGGGCATGGGCTGACACCTGTTGCATCGACAAGACCAGCAGCACAGCACTCACCGAGGCCATCAATTCCATGTTCCACTACTATGCTGTATCCTCCGTATGCTATGTCTATATGGCTGACGTTCCCTCAAATGGTGATCCGCGCAGTCAATCCTCTCTATTCAGAAGAAGCCGTTGGCACGAGCGCGGATGGACACTGCAGGAACTCCTCGCGCCAAAGGTGGTCCGTTTCATGTCACAGGATTGGACCCTTCTTGGCGATAAATACGCCCTTGCGGAGACCCTGGAAGAGATAACTGCTATCCCCACTCCTGTTCTGCGGTTTGAACGAGATGTGACAGAATCCAGCGTGGCCACACGAATGTTATGGGCTGCTCGCCGAAAGACAACACGTGTCGAGGATGAAGCGTACTGCCTTTTTGGAATATTCGGTATCCACCTGCCCACTCTTTACGGAGAGGGAAACAACGCTTTCTACCGGTTGCAGCAGGAGATTCTAAGAACATTCACCGATACCAGTCTTTTTGCGTGGGGGCGTGCCGCCTATTGGACAAGTCGGTTCAATAAGCTGAATGACTGCATTTCTGACCTGGAGCTGAACAACTCTGGCGAATCAACGACCGCTCAAACACGTTCATATTTATTTACTCCTTCGCCCTCCTACTTCCTCAATGACGCCATTCTGTTCGGTACTGCATCTGTCTGTGAACCAGGAAGTATGGTGAGACCCTTCACTTTGGGTATGGAAATCTCTCCGAGCTCACACCTTATTCGGTACCCTTAGACGTCAGTGATTTCTGGATTGGGTGTTGGTACCACTTCGTTTGACCCAACGCCGTGGGGCATTCGCGCTCATGTGCCTGTGTATCATCCTGATGTCTCCGGTGAACGAGTTGGACTGGTCTTATTGGGTAGCTCCAAAGCAAGTATACCAGGGCATCTTCTCCCAACAGACTATCATGATCGTCGCCTCGGCCAATTTCACATCGGGCTCATCATCCACCACCGTGGTTGGGACTCAACTCGGACTCCCCAACACAGCATTCCCACTTACTCCTGCTCAACAAGATTAGAACGTATCCTGTGCATCGAGCCCGATATCAGTAAAAAACTCGAGTGGACTTGGAAGGACATCTATCTCAACCCATGTCAGCCTGAATACAGAGTCTCAGACAAGTCAGACCCGTATGAATGTGTTGCACGCACGCGCATATATCCCTCCCCGCCTTTCATGCTGGACCCCTCATTCATATGGAATATTGAGCGATACTCTCATCTCTCGCTTCAGTCTTCCACGTGCGCACCATCGGGTTCAATTGGAAGATGGGTTACCTTCACGTTTCGTCAGACATGGCGTAACGTGAACCTCACGTTGAAGGTCAAAATGGGCCGTTGCAGTTTTGGTGTCCACCGGGGACGCAGCAAGGAGATGCCGCATTACTTTCTTCTGGACATATTGAAGAGTGAAGAAGAGGATACGGGCCCCACGCATAATTGCGACCGAGACCACGTCGTTCTCAGCGAAGTTGGGATTCCATGTGTTCTAATCAGCTCAAAGTGGAAAGACACGACATTGGAGGAGATCCTTGAAAACGCCATTGTGTTTACCTTCACTCCAAGCAAGCTGTACGAAGATGGCGGGACATTACAAGTTGAATTTGGAGACGAGGGATGGAGGAACGAACAGCGTTTAACACCTATATTCCGGGACTTCACGGTGTTGGAGATATTGCATAGTATTCCATACTAGTATACTCCCACAATACAAATCACGCATTCTCCCCGGCCTTTCAAATCACTCGTAATGCGAGCCAGTATACGAGTGGCCCTGCGAAGGGCGGTTGAACCTGGATGCTCGTCGAATTGCCTGAGTCCAAGTCTTGAGTGCCACACTGTAGACGAGCTCATTACCGCAAATTTGAATGTCTCTGGCCCCTCGTACAATCGAACTATATAAACGCGCAAGAAACTCCTTCAACTGTCCTATGATCTCTCGTTACATCTCCTCCTTGATCCTTCGATGGTAGTTGCGAATTTAGGAGCTGAGATCGACGGGGACACATCCGATAGCAGCAACGCCGCCTGCACCCAAATCAGCGTCAGTATAACGCGGACGTCGAAACCTCGCGAAAACTCACCGAAGCTGTTGTTCTGACAGCACACCACGCTGGCGTTGCTATAAGACCGAACGGTCAGAACATATTCACACCTCCTACGAGAAACAGATGAGGGCACGTACCAGCTCGCGCCGCTGCCGACGCCAACGACGCTGATCGCAGAGCACGTCAAACCCACGAGCGTGTCCACATCTTGTATCGTCACGCCCAAGCCGGCAAGGACCGACACGATGCCCGGGTCGGATGCCTTCCCGGTGGTCTAACAGCACTGAACCGGGGCGGTCGAGCAGGAGCTCGCGGGCTCGGTGCCCCCGGAGCCGCCGGGCATGGGGGTGGCGCCTGCAAGGATGGTGAGGGTAGAGAGCGCGATGGGGAACTTGGCGAACATTGTGGTGGTGTGGCGGTGTGGTGGTAGTTGTACTTAAACGGGTGCGGTGGGTGGTGTTTGAGTGAGGGATTGGGGATGAGGGGGAAGGGTTTTATAGGTCTCTCGACTCTGCGGCGTGGTGAGGTTTGAGCGTAGGACGGACGTTGACGCGAGCGTGATGTCATGAGCTTTGGGCGACGTCGCGAACGAGGACTCGAGGTCTGACGTCTAACTAGACGTACAGGTGCTGAACAATGCGCCGGCCGGACGTAGACTCGCGACGCGAACAGAGAACGGCAGACGAAGCTCAACAACTCGAACGACTCCGACGTCCCGCAAGCCGCCCTTTGAATGGAGTGACTACCCATGCCTCAATCTTACCACCTCGAGACCGTCGAGCACACGAGAAGTGGGGCACTGTGGATTCGGCACGGGCTGGACGGCGAGCGTCAGCGCAGCCGTACATTCGAGCGCCACACACACACGAGACGTAGAAGTACCGTAGAGTGTCACCCAAATTCAGCGAGCGCGCTGGCGGGGTGTCAGGCGGGAGAAGCCGACCTCTTCCAGCTATGACGAGGCGAACACATGTTGCGGACAGGCCGAGCTGTTCCGGGTGATTGTGATGAGCGATGACTTGACCATGTCCGGAGATTAACGCACGCACACGTTGCGGCGGGAATATCGCGGGAGGCGCCACTGGGTACAGCCGGACGCGCACAAAGGTACCGGTGCTGGTAGCCGGAATGGCTGGCAGGATAACAAGGCGCGGCTGACGGGGCAGCGCGTACACCGAGGTGTGCGTATGTGTTGACCGTGCCGGCCTGGTTTATTCTGGAGTGCCGTGCACCGATGGGGGTAAAACGGCACAGAAGGGTGGAGAGAGCGCAAGTGAGCACGAGGAAAGACTCGAAAGACGTCGAGAGGCGGCCGGGGAGACTCCACAGCCACTGAATGGATGTACCTCGAAGGCTGGTTGCAGTGCCACAATACGAGGGCAATAAAGTTAACGGTCGGGCCGACGGCTTCATAGAACTCTAGGAAGCAACTCGGGAAGCGTAGAGCTTCGTACAGGGTTACGAGCAGATCGGCAGGCGGAGCGGACTTGATGGATAGGGTTACACTCATGCCGCACCTGCGGCTGAAAAGGACGACGTGTTTGAGGTGGTGGAGCGACGGTGTTCATGTCGTATCCCCGGCCTAGAATGGACGTGAGTCACGTTGAGCCAAGGAGCAGTCCCCAGCACATATGTAAACCCTCGGTCGTACCCGGAAACAATCCCCAGCAAACACTCACCAGACGTTCTATGGGCGCGCAAGCAAGAGGAACGAATCTGTAGAGAAGGTGAGCTACTTCACGGCGGACGCTGTAACCTCTGCTGCCTCAGGCCCAAAGGCTGCGCAATTCGTTCGGTGTCGTCCGGGACATCAACGCGCTCGTTAGGAGCGGTCTTCTGAGAGACCTCCAGTGCAAAGCGGAGAGTGATATTACTTGCAGCTTTGGGCCTACGTCAGGAGGACAGCACCATCCCGCTCAATGAGCCGAGGGAGCGGTGCGACCGATGACAGTGGCTGCATAATCTCGCGGTATGAACCCGGAGAAGAGTCTGCCACACAGGTTAGCGAGACAGTATGCACTGATCACCACGAAAATGTTCTCACATGTAGGAAAATGTTCGAGGCAAATCATCCCCTGGGCTCCGATGTGATACTCAGCGCGATTAGCGGACAAGACGATTAGACGAACCCTGAGTCGAAAACCGCGCCTGAGCGCTGGCGCTCGCTGGTGGGCGTTAGCGTTACCCGTCTCTGGTAACGTCACACTCAGTCACAAGCACGTGTGACCCGTTCGCGAATTTCTCCGTAGAGTGACGTCATCATCCCAGTTTCGCCTCGGACACTCAACTGCTTTGTTCCCTTCTCGAGTTGTTCCTCCCAACGTTCGCGTCGCCTTCGTCTGGATCCTCTGATTCACCATCAAGATCCCCATAATACTCATCACTCGCGTCCCCCGCTCACACGCCCTTCGTCTTGAGACCGCAACACCCAACTCACCGCTCCCAAGGCGACTCAACGGTCCCGCGTACACGCGCGTTCTCCGCCAGTCCACCGCACATGTCGCTTTCACTATGTATGTTATTTCCATCTCCGTTTTTTTCGCTTGTAGCGTGATTATCGTGCTTGCACGCTAGACGAACAGCCTCTCACGGGCGATCCCACGGAGACAGGCAATATCGGCGACAATATGTACGCCTATGATGGATCGACGGCGTGCACAAGCGCGAAATCAGAGTTTCGTTTCACTGGTGAGCCACATTTCGCAATTGCGAAGGAGCGTAAGGCTCACATACGCTGAAGGGCTCCCTCTGAGTCTTCCCCTTCGTCGATGAAGTTACTGGCCGTACCAGCCACGAAGTCTTCCTCGTAGTTGAAAGCGGGAGCAAGCTCATCTAGCTCTCCGGTAGTGTCAAGGGTACGTCTCCTTTTCCCTGTTCCACTCTTTTTCTTCTGGTCTCGGCTTCATGCCAACAACGTGTGCACAGAACCCTGCAACCCCCAAACCACAGCATCCCACCGCTTCGCCTACGCTTACTTTGCGTTATGTGAATGTGGCGTGGATGGTATGTTTGCCCTAGCACAACGCTGCTGTCTTTGTGAACGGGGATGCGGTGAGTTTCGAGACGCGTTCGAGAAATTGTGCAAGCGGCGGTGAGTTATGCATGTCTTCCCTTCTGAGTGGCTAACCTGACAACGTGTGCAGACATCCTGCGGACTGTATCGTTGCTTCGCACCTGGTTCGCCCGGAATCGATGTTTGATATCTAGCTGTCCCAATGTCCAACATGTCATATAACTCGCGCACGACGACGAGCTCGCCAAACAGACTTTTAGCCTGTTGGACTTGCGTATGAATGGGAAGGGTAAGGCTATCTCGGTCGCTCAACAAGCTATCATCCTCGAACCTGGCAGTAGTACTGACTTATCCAGGACAGCATTGACTCGGTCGGTCTGGCCTGCACCGTCCAAGGTACGTCTCTTGTACCTTCGCTCCGTACCTCCCTCTCCTTACATTCATCGCTTACACAGCATCCTGCAGCCTTACGTCAAGAGAGGGACAAGTGCGAGGCGCGGACTCTGCGGTGAGTCTTCTTTCTAGTGTAGGAGTGTTGAGGCTAATGAGTGTCGCAGATATCTACGGACCATTTCCAGTTAACAAGGGGCAGACGTAGATGTAACGCGAGCTCAACGCGAGGGATATTAGGAAATACCCGCAGGACTCCGTCACGTACTAGCAAATTATATTGAGTTCGGTCTGTGCTCATCGTCACGAAGAAATGATAATGCATACACTCAGCCATCATACCTCGATGGGGGTGCCTAATGGCGGTTGTACCGACGGACGGAGCTTGAAGGCTCTGCGACACTCTCGGACCACGCTCGCGCCGGGTCATAAGGTCTTCGTTCTTATACCAGCCTAGAGGTACGAGCGAATGACGCAGCAGCACGTGGTCAAGGTCTGGATCGCCTTCATCCTCGGATCGTCCCTACGGTATAGAAAGTGAGCGCGATAGGCTATCCCTGCCTTCAGTGTCTACAACGCCACTAACTTCTTATGCCTTCGCGGGTTGCGTGTGCAATCCCGACTCCAGTCGTCTTGCCTATCATTCTGAACGTCTCGTTCGGAGCTTGTTCGCATCTGCCTAACACGACAGCTGGGCGCATGGAAGAGGTGATCAAATGGTGATCCAGGTATTGAGACCTCAACAGCCCCTGTATCACCGACACGTGGCGCTCTGGTCCTAGGCCCTACGCCCAGGGGAGAGTCAAGGGCGAAGTGCGTATCAAACAGACGATTCGTGCTCGCTCTCAGCGTCTCTCGTCCACCACTCTGTATCCCGTCGTGTTCGTCCATCTCATTCTCAAAGCCCTGCGTAACCACTCGTACGTCAATCCTCCTTTCGACTGATGTGTGCTCCTGTTCATGGTCGCTTACAGTTCTGTCATCTAAGTTCGTGTTCACACTCGTCCCCGGCGTCTCCGCATTCCACATCCGACGGAACCCCGATCCCAGAGCGCCACGGCTCGTGCTTCCTCCCCAAATTCTTGTCTACCTCTCCGATACCGATCGCGAGTCCTTCTGTTTCCCATAGACATCTCAGAACTCGACCTCCCTTCGCACCCTACAAATCCCGGAGCACGTCGGCCCGCGGGTTCTCCAAGTCGCGCGAGCATCTCTAAGACCTCTCGTTGCCGTAGAAGCCCCCTAGGCTGCGTATTCCTTCGACGTATCAGCACCACTCCCGTTTGTCGTTCGTCTCAAGGTGTCTTATACATTCCTATTACAACTGCAGGCCGCCCCGTCCAGTCTGAGCCATGTGGCTTCTAAACACGAAGACAGCGAGGCTCAAATTCTTCACCCGCCCCGAGGATGCGCCTCCCTACGCCATTCTCTCTCACGTTTGGGGAGATGCTTCCGAAGAAGATACCTTTCAGCAGGTCCAGGATGCTGCTAAAAAGTGTGACGAGATGAGTCAAAGAAGCGTCACTCTCCCTGCCCAGGACAGCAAGTCACGTTTCACGGCAGTAGAGGAGCTCCAGGACGTCGTTGCCCAACAGCAGGAGAGGATAGATCGCTTGGAACGTCTGTTAATGGAGTACACGACGTCCTCTTCCTCAGAGAAACAACTCCCCCCACTTCCGTCGCATCCGTCCGATATTCCAGTTCGATCACATGCCCATGGCGAGTCGAAATCCGGCGTCTTTCCCGCTCCACGCGATCTCATCTCGTCGAAAATCCACAAGTTCCTTATTCACTCCGAAGCCAGCGGGTTCGACTGGGCGTGGGCGGACACTTGCTGCATCGACAAGACCAGTAGCTCAGAACTTACCGAAGCGATAAACTCCATGTTCCGCTACTACGCCCTTTCCGCGGTATGCTTCGTGTACATGGCCGATGTTCCTAGCGGCTGTTATCCACGGGATGATGATTCGTTTGCGAACAGTCGCTGGCACCAACGTGGATGGACACTGCAGGAACTCCTCGCGCCCAAGGTAGTCCGCTTTATGTCGCAGGATTGGATACTCCTCGGAGACAAGTATCAGCTTGCGGCGCGCCTCAGAGTCATCACAACTATTCCCCCGAGCGTTCTACGATTCGAGCAGGACGTTACAGAAGTCAGCGTAGCAATGCGGATGTCGTGGGCCTCCCGCCGGAAGACGACACGCGTCGAGGACGAAGCGTATTGCCTCTTTGGAATATTCGGTATTAACATGCCGACTCTCTATGGAGAGGGAAATAGGGCCTTCTACCGGTTGCAACAAGAGATCATGAAGACATCCGCGGACACGACCCTTTTCGCCTGGGGAGAGTACGCCGGATGCATTGATACCGTCCACGAAGTTGAACAGAACATTTTCGAGCTTGTACATCACAACTCGTCGAACCCGGAGGCGATCCGAATGTCTTCGCCCTTATTTTCTCCTTCTCCTTCATCGTTCAACTGGAGCGCCTGGTTTGAATTGGGTACACGGACATTCTATATCGACCTGGGAACGATGGTGAGGTTTTTGCCACACGCACTGCGCAACCCCTAAAATCATCGCATCTATTTATTATGTGAGCTGACGCATACTTCAACGTCATTAGACATCGAGGATCGACGGTGTGGACGTTCGTCCAGCTTCATTCAACTCAACGCAGAGGGGAGTTCGCGCTCACCTACCTGTACACCATCCCGGTGCCTCTCATTCAGAATATGCCATCGCGTTACTTGGCGGCGGAGAAACTGTCTGCGGCAAATACTACATTGGGCTCATTCTTCGTTGTCGTGACTCGGATGCCTCCCAAGATGCGGTACCTGTCTACTGCTGCTTTTCCGTCTCGAAACGCCTCCTATACATTCCATCCAATGTGGGAAACGAGCTTGAGTGGCAGTCTAGGGACATCTTACTCGAACCGTGGCCCGAATATCGCGTTTCGGATCTTACAGACCCCTACGAACAGGCATCCCTCCTCAACGTAGGCCCCTATCCGCCACCCTTCGTCCTAGCACGATCTCTGATCACGACCATTGAGCGACATTTCAACATCACCCTCTACGCTGTCGAGCAAACGCAATCGAACTCTCTGGAAGGCTGGACAACCCTCTGCTTCAACCGCATCCAGATATTATTGATGCAAATCACCGTCAAGTTCGAATTTGGCGTCTGCTGTCGCCAGGCCCCTTCAGAAGGCGATGTCGAGCGGCATTACTTCCACGTGTTCGAGTACCTCCCCCCAGAATACGCTAATGAAGGTGAAGCCGAATACACACCCCATGATTGCGAGCGAGACCACATCCCGCTGGGCGAGAACAACAGCTCGTGCGTCGTCGTCAGCTCCCAGTGGGAAGGAAGGCAACCTGCGGAGATCCCTCGCGACGCCATCATGTTTTCGTTTAGGAAGAGCAAGATGTACGACGACGGAAATACGTTGGAAATGATGTTTGGAGATCAGGGGTGGAGGGAGAGACCGGACGTCGCGCCCGTTTTTCGTGACTTCACTTTCTTAGAGCACTTGTCTATCCCGCCCTAGCAGAACTCAACGAAAGAACAGACTCTCCGTACCACTTCTCATTGTATCAGAGTCATGCCGCCGGGTAATACAATTCATTGAAGGAAAGTCAGGAACGCCGCTGGTCTCCCGCGAGGATAACTTCATGTTGAAAGAGGTTGATGCGTAACGACAAGGAGGGTAGCACTCGCTCGAACCGCCGCGCCAAATGAAGGAACACGCAAACAGACTCAATCACGTCAAACTCGGTGAACACATGGCATACAAATCGGAAACGCGCATTCAACAAGCTTCTCCAAATCTGCTACGTGCACCATCTCCTCGCTCTCTCGTCTCTGCTCATTCCTCCGTAGTAAATGGGCCGGGCCGTCCCGCTTAAGAGCTGAGGTCGACGGGGACGCAGCCGATAGACGCGAGGCCGCCTGGAGAGCAGTCAAACTCAGTACTGGGCTAAGCACGGCCGTCGGAGACAAGGTGCACTCACCGTGGCTGTTGTCCTGGCAGCACACCGCGCTGGCATCGCTGCAGAACGAAGTACATGTCAGCCTCCAAAGATACAGATCGGCAAAAAAACGCGGAGACATACCAAGAAGCGCCGCTGCCGACGCCGACGACGGTGATCGCGGAGCAGGTCAGGCCGACGAGAGCATCGACGTCCTGGACGACGATGCCGAGGCTACCGAGGACATTGGAAATGGCAGGGTCGCTCGCGAAGCCGGTAGTCTGGCAGCACTGGACGGGGCCCGTCGTGCAGGAGCTCGCGGGCTCGGTACCTCCAGAGCCACCGGGGGTGGGGGTGGCGGCGGCAAGGATGGTGAGGGCGGAGAGGGCGAAGGCGAGCTTGGCGTACATGGCGATGGCGAGTTGGTACTTGAACAGGTGCGGTGTGCGGTGTGCGGTGTTCGAGTGAGAAGTTGGGGACGCGGCCGGCGAGGTTTTATACCTCTCAAGCGGCGGAGCGGAGATTGGGCGCACGACTGACGTTGGCGAGAGCTTGACTTTGATGTCACGAGTTCTGAGTTGAAGCGCGGCCCAGGCGTGTCGGTGCACCAGATGCTTTGTGCCGCTCGACAGGCGACCTCGTCCAATGCGAACGACGGCGGGAGAGCGGCCAGCAGCACTCCACAGCTCGGACGTCGCCTCCTCGTTGCCATTCCCCAGCTTGCTCGGTCAATCGACCAGTGGTCTGTACCTCAATTTCTCCGACTCGAGCCAGTTGCGCTCACGAGAAGAACCCAACCGTACGGCACTGTGGAGTCGATGCGCAACGAACAGCAGGTGTCAGCGTACCCGTACAGTTCAGCACCACGTCCACGAGACGCACCGTCCGGTACAGCGCCCGCCCAAACCGAGCGAACGCAGGACACCAGGTGGGAGAGACCGACATCATCGTTCAGCTGGGTATGACGGCGACGCATGCCACGGCCACGTCGAGCCATTCCGAGCGCCGGCGGCGAGCGATGACTTCATGGAGTTCGGAGATGAACAAACGGGCGCGTTGTGACGGAAATACTGCGGACAGTGCGATTGAATGTTATTGGCGGTGACTGACGGGTCTAGAAACGAGAAAATTAGACGTCGCTGTTGCAGAACCAGACTACTGGCTGATCAGCGTGCTGATTAGGGTTGCGGATCGCAGAGCCCGACTTGGACATCTCTCCGCTAAATGGGGAGAAATCCGTTAAAATGCCAGTGATATCCGCGGTGAAAGAGTGGTCATTGTGCGTACAATTCGGGAGTGTTCAAGGTCAAGATCTTACGCGCCGTGGTAATCTTGGAACACTGGACTTCGCCGAACAGTCAATATCCCTCATGCCGCATGGATATGTACGGCAGCTTGAGCGGTACGGGAAATGTCGCAGAACTGCAAGAGGCGCGCGTTCACAAGTCGTTACGTATATGTTGATCTCCGTTTGCCCAGACCCAGAGACAAAACGTTCCAAGGTGGCGCGTACGTCACCTGCTGTCGAATACGGTCAGAAACGAAAAATGAGACGAGACAAGAATATAACTAGAGGACAAGGCCGCTGACGGCGTTGTAGCCTCGGATTGGCCAGAACCTCCGGAGAGTATAAGCGAGACATGAGGTTCTTGGAACGCCGCTGCTGCCTGGCCGCTCCATGACACTTCTCCGGAGGCACGCTAACCATCACGACGTCGGGTACCAAGAGCGTACGGATAACTGCCAGCGGGAGCCTGTGGCCTTGAGGCGGACTAGGTCAACTGGTCTTGCAAGCGCGACAGCCTCAAGGTGGCAATTCCGAATTCGCAGCAGGTGATCCTCAGAGTCCGCGGACAAATGCCCATACTGAGGCCCATTCTCCCAGCTGGACGTTGTGCGGAGGTTTAGAATGCAAGGAGAACGAAGGACGTCAGCACCCGGACAGTCGTCACAGCCACGGGACGTCCAGTACGGAGAACGGGCGAGTGCCCGCGATCCGCCGTATTGAATAGAGCAGGCGCGCTTGGCGCCTCTTCGTGTCCGGCTGAAATGACCGGAGACGCCACCGTGAGTTCATGACTTCATCGCCTCCGAAAATGAACTGACCGTCTCAGACGTGGCGGCATTACGGGGGCGGTCGCGGCCCCGCCATCGGGCGCGCGACGCACACGAGGACGCGGTAGCAGTAGTCGCTACCGTCCGCCCGCGACGCCCTTGTGCAAAAGTAGGTTAGGAGGCCGGATGGAACGCTTGCCTGACGGCGCTTCGGGCGACAGAGACGTCAGTGCTTCCATGAAAGAGAATAGCAGACGTTGCGTCATAACATACCGTATCAGTTCTGCGGCGTTCGCACGCGATGTCGTGTCTAAACGCTTGAGTTCGGGCGACAGTCTGCCGGCACCGAGCGGGGATCGACGCCCCAGCTCGATGCTTGGACGTGAGTGGGGTGTGTGCGGTGCCGAGGGTGGCGTTCGTTCTACCTGGTGCACCGCGTCTCCGAGAGTGAAAGTTCAGGGTTGAGGTCTACACGGAGCGCTGTGCGCAGCACATGAGCGATAGTTTGCTCGCAACGAGATGTCGCTTCGCAGGTGGAGTATCTGGGAAGCCTTGCGAGGCGAAATCTTCAACGCCCGCGGACATCGACCGCGGACATGCGCGACGTGAACAGACCTCAGGAACGGGGGTACTGACGACACGCACGCACGAATGCGCGGAGGTTGTACAGCTGTCTCCGGGCGTCGCTGGGTGGAGCGATGGTGATGTATGTTGGCCGCCCTCCCGCCGCGCGGTCTGACCGCAATGTTCTACGCGAGCGTAGTGACGACATAGGAAAGGTCATAGGCTTACACCCTGTTGGAGGCGCGCGCTCGCTAAGGAACATCTCTGCCGAGACGCAGGAAAGGAAATGGCTATAAGAACCCCAGGTAATCCCAGACATCCCCCAGCGAACACTCACCAGACGTTCACTACCACTCGCATCTCCACCATGTTCTCCAAGGTCTTCACCCTCGCCGCAATCCTTGCCGTCGCCACCGCCGCACCCAACGGCGAGCCCGCCTCTTCTTGCAGCACCGGCGCAATCCAGTGTTGCAACACCGTCGAGAAGGCGAGCGACCCGGCCGCCGCGGGGATCCTCGCGTCGATCGGTGTTGTCGTCCAGGACGTCGACGCACTTGTCGGCCTGACGTGCTCTCCGATCACAGTCATCGGCGTCGGCACTGGCGACAGCTGGTGAGTGCTTCACCGCTTTTCAGCGCACAGAACGTGTCACCAATGTCGTTTCTGCATCTTCACAGCTCCTCGAACACCGTGTGCTGCCAGGACAACTCGCACGGTGAGTTTCGGAGTCGATCGATACGTGTCTCACGAAGAGGAACCGTGTACTTACTTGTAACGATTCCAGGCAGCCTCATCTCCATCGGATGCGTTCCGGTCACCCTCTAAGCATGTGAGAAGGCGTAGGGCGAAGGATCGGGGAGGTCGGATGCATGGTGATGCGAGAGAGAAGGGGCGAGGCAAATGTGTAGTCTTGCAGAATGACGACAGTTATCTTCTCCGGATGGCGATGTTCGATGAAGTGGGTGGGGTATGTACTTGCGAGCATTTGTTCTGACTGAGCGACTCGGATATGCAGTACTAGTGTGTGATTCAGAGAACGGCTAGACGAAATGAGCGAAGCGGATGCGAGAGAATGAGACCCCGGGGCTCGTCGTAGCGTTCAGGAGGCACGTGATGGGAAGACGCGTGATATTATGGGATTGGCATCTGCTAGAGTCTCGCTCACGAGCGGGATCTGGACCCATACTTCGCGTCCATCTGTGTGCGATAACTTTCGACGCCGGACGGTGCCCATCGTGCTTTGTTTGGGCCGCACCGGTGGCCCACTGATGGCACACGTGTTGGAATCCGGTGCTCTGAGTCTCCGATCCGAGCTCGCGCGTAGCACGTGATACGTAATTGTACTGTACGCTCGCCATGTCCTGCGCAGGACGTCTTTGCCCTCATACCACCATCATGTCCGCCCGCACGCGCCCTCTCCCCCTCGTTATCAGCTAGTTCTCTGTGTATAGGGTACGAAAGCGGTCATCGAGTTCCCGCCTCACTACCGTCCGCCCCCTCCAACCTACAACACGTACCTCGTTCCAGGTGCTGGCACTTAAATACAAACGCAGCCTGAGGTGCGTGACGGCGTCGAAATAAGTCTTGGGTTCTTCAGTGCTTCACGTGAGTAGCGGTACAACCTCCTCCGAAGAAATTTTCTTGTCGTTCCCACTATCCGTCTACTAATCGCACTTTGCACTCGCGGCACAATATCTTCGCGGATGAAAGGCGGAGTTCTCCGGTCATCCGATACCATGCGGTGCCATGCATATGTGTATTAACTCCGGCTTCAAGGATCGCTTGTTTTATTCTACCTAGTGAAGGTGTGTACAGCAGATGACATATTGACGGTCATGCCGACCGAGCTTAAAACTCCGGACATTGTAGTGCATTCAGGGTGGAAATGTTTCCCTACCGTCTTTCTGTTCCGCGTGATTTAGTAGACAGGTGTACAATCTCACGTCTTCCTATCCAATCCATCAAAGATACAGCACCGAGTCTTCTCTTTTCTACCGCGTCAATTACTGCGTTCATGAGAAATGCGCATGTGGTAATTTTCATCATTTTATCTACTACATTACTTACAATCCGCAAGAACTCCCCTCTGCGCGCACTCGGCGGGCATATGCGTTTTCATCCATCGTGCCAGTGATGAACGGTAATTCTAGAACTTCATCGATTTGATCCAAGCCCCCGAACATCACTTTATGTGGCTCCTGTCTCCATGTATGGTCGTCGAGCGCGATCTTCAACGTCCGCCCGTCGTCGTATTGCTTGCTCCTCCTGAATGAAACAACGAGGGCGGACAGGGGCAAGTCTGTGATTGGTGTGTCCTTCCATATTGAGTTAAGCACGACGCACGGATGCCCGTCTTCGTGCAGTGTGATGTGGTCTTTAATGCAATCGTGCGGCGGCGCTGAGTGTCTCTCCCGATTGTCCTTGACTACTCGGATCGCAAAGTAATGAGGGCCCAGTTCACCAGGTGCGTCCTCATCAATAAACTTTCCGCAACGACCGAGTTCAAGTTCAACCAGTTCGCGGGGCGTCCACTGTCTCCAAGGCTGCCCTTCGAAGACGAGAGTTACTGGAGCGTTTTCTGTCCACGGAGTCTCTGTGCACTGTACTTCTCTCAAACGGAGATTGAGGCGTTGCTCGACTTCGGTTACTGTGGCTCGATCAATTGCAAACGGCGGTGAGGAGCTGATACGCAGGCGGGCGACCGACTCCCATAAATCCGTGGAATCAGAGACGCGGTACGTGGGCCACGGTGGAATATACACGGTGCGCCACTGCCAGTCAAGTGTATCGCTAAGCTTACGAGTAATAAGGAGGAGCCGTGAGGTTGACGACCCGAAGGGGCATGTGTAGCAGGGGACATCTCCGCCGAAGGCACTGCGGTTGCGGTGGAGAACGAGGCAAACCCGATGATCGTCGGCATAGCCCGCCCGGGAGTACTGGTAGCTTCTGTTATAAAGTTGCGCTATGATACATTCCATCGAGTCTTCGAGTGCATATACAGGCAAGTAAGCACGAACGCCTTGGGGAGTGACGGTGAACGATACCCGCTCGGGAGCCATGCAGGGCGTAGATGAAGAAGATTCCGCTGCTGACTAGCGCAAGGTACATACATAAGCGTGGTGCTTCTACCTAGAGATCTCAACTTACTTGGATCTCGGCTAGCGGGCCTTTGTGCTCTGTACGCCAATGTATTCTTGTTGAGGGGTTTATAGGATCGAAGAACGAAGGCGATTGTGAGAAGAGGTACATGTGGCGAGGGTCTGTGAGTAGATCTTTAAGATCTCCTCCTTCGAAGTATATGAAGGGTCGGACGATTTCTTTCAACGTTAGAGCATCGGCAACGGAGTCGCAGCCTAGATAGACGTGACGACCCCACGCAAAGAGGCTAGTATCTTCAGAAGTTTTCAGAATTTCCTCTTGTAGCCTGTAGAACGCCTTGCAACCCTCTCCGTAGAGAGTTGGCATGTTGCTCCCAAACGGCCCAAACAAGCAGTACGCCCTGTCCTCGACTCGTGTGGTCGACCGCCGAGACGCCCACCACATCCGTGTCGCAACATCAACCTCTGTGATGTCCAACTCGAACCGCAGTACACTGACGGGAATGCCCGTTATCTCCCTCAGCAATGGTGCGAGCGTGAATTTGTCGCCAAGTGGAGTCCAGTTGCGCGAAAAGAAACGGACGATCTTCGGCGCGAGGAGCTCTTGTAGCGTCCAGCCGCGTGTGTGCCATCTGCTCTCCCTAAACGCAGAATTCAAATATCCCTTATCTTGCGGGGTTTGGTCGCTAAAAACGTCGGACATGTAAACGTAGCAGACACCGGAAAGTGCATAGTAGCGGAACATGGAGTTGATGGCCTCGGTGAGCTCGGAGCTGCTTGTCTTGTCGATGCAGCAAGTGTCTGCCCACGCCCACTCGAATCCGTGCTTCTCAGCTTGGATGAGAAAGCTGCGCGCCTTCGCAGATATGAGATCACGGGGGGTAAGAGGCGAAGACTGATTCTGGTGTTGAGGAGGAAATGGGGTGGAGTCAGGCACGTAGGACGAATGTGACGCTAACGGAGTCTCCGGCGAGCATGTCGTGGCAGGAGAGGCGGGTTGAGAAGAAACATCATATATTATGTGTCCTTCGGACTGGGAGACGAACATGCTGTGTAGTTTGTCCAAAATCCAACCTTGGTGCTCTACGGTGCTTTGAAGCTCCTTAACGACCTCTGTGAGGCGCTGAACGGCCTTCTTTAGCTCCTCGACACTACGAGGCCCGCTGTCCTGATCGTCCGTTGAGAGCGCTTCCGCCTATTCCTGAGACCGTCGAGCAGCATTCTGAACTTTCTGAAACGAGTCCTCTTCCGTAGTGTCACCCCAGACATGGGACAGGATGGCATATCCCCCGGGGACATCCTCAGGGCCACTGAAGAAATGGAGGTGCGCGGTCTTGGTATCGAGGAGCCACATTATCCCTGCCAGTGCACAATTTGACGACGTAAGCCTAAATTTCTGTGATTAATATATGATTCAGAGTATACCTTATGTCTCCTCCAGCGTATGATGCAGAAGTGTCGGAAAAGCCTCAAGAGGCGATGATGGAGGGATCCGAATAGCTCGCCGGCAGCTGCTTCGCACCCAACAGCCCGCCATCGGATAAGGAAACGCAACAATGCAAGCTCCCAGAAAGCAACAAGCTTATTTTAAACTCCGATTACACCACAGTTACATTAGATAATCGACACTCAAATCAGTCGGTCCAAGTCGCGTCACTGAGGTCGCGTTCCGCCGTGTCGCGCATGCTTCTTGCTATCCCCGTCTTACGGTGTCCTAAATTCGAATCAACGTGCATAATCTCCCCGCTCTCTGCGAATCTGAGCTTAGACTACACTGTGTACACTCAACACATCTGCAAATTCTGTCCGTATGTGATTCAACTTCAGCCTCCTATCCCCGCTGCGCCCGCCACCTCGTTCGATGAGCTCTCCTAGAGAGTGATCGGGAGACAACCAATGGAGATCAAGCCGCCTGAAGAGTAGATGGTCAATACGAGAGTGCGTCCCGTTCGACGCCGGGCACGCGGTGCGACCACTTACCATGCGAGTTGTCCTGACAGCAAACTGTCTCCGCGTTACTGTCGCAGAACAAGTCAGTTCTCTATCCCTCTGCATCTTCCTGTCGCGCCCGCACACACTCACCAAGCATTCCCAGAGCCGACCCCAATGACGCTGATGGCTGAGCACGTCAGCCCGACGAGCACGTCGAGGTCCTGCAGCACGATGCCGAGGGCACCGAGGGCCTTGGTCGCGGCCGGGTCGGTCGCCTTCTCGATGCTGTCGCAGCACTGGATGGGCCCGGTGCTGCAAGTAGAGGCGGGTGCGCTGTTGGGCGCGGCGGTGGCGACGGCAAGGATTGCGGTGAGGGTGAAGACCTTGGAGAACATGGTGGAGATGCGAGTGGTAGTGAACGTCTGGTGAGTGTTCGCTGAAACCATCGAGAGCGACGCTGGGGCTCTTATACGCGTACGGACAGAATGTCCTGGACGCCTGAGTACTCCTGTTTGTCGATAGTACAACACCACTCGGCGAATATTCCCCAAAACATACTGCATACCTCTGCCCTCCTAGCCAACCGCGTCTCGCACCCGTGCTACTTCGTCTTTGCGGGCAGAGGGTGGGAATCGCGCTCCGTCGAACGACGTGCAGCAACGTGTATACGCCCTCCGACCCACGCGGGCGACTAAATACCACCAGTTTCTGCGTTTCCAGCAGAAGTGCGTGTTCCAGGTCCCCGTCGTTGTGTATGATCCGCGATGATGCTGACTTGACGTCAAACGCTAGATTTCGAAGCGTCTTCCCGGGCGGAGATGTGCTCCTTCTATGTTCTTGTTCTGTTCCGCTTGGCCAAGCCCATGTTTCCATATGCATACCTTGGAGCTGACATATGCCTTTCGCGGACGGCCTATTATCGTGCGCGGATGTCTTGGAGACCAGAAGTCTGGCCGCCCCACAATCACAAGCATCGCGAGCGGGTAGCATCTGAGCACGGCCGGATAAAGGAGGTGCGTTCTAGACTCGAGTCTTACTCTCGTGCTGCAAACTGTTGGCTTACGGCTATGTCACTAGCACAAACTTGAACCGCTCCTAGTCTATCCAGCACGTCCAGAAGTCAGCGCGGTTTCGCATCCTCTCCGCCATCCTCCCGACGTCACGTCGCTCACCGGATCCTGTGATAAACGCACCGGACAATCATTGAATTGTGTGATGTCCGTGTGGATGAACGCCGCGGAATCTCCACCCTCGAGGACGGACACTCACGTGAAGATCCGCCACCATACGCCACAAGGCTCATTCCGTTCCGGAAGCCTTCGTGACTCCGACGTCCCGTCTGGGGATCCAAAAGGCACTGCAACGCGTGGCAGCAACAGCACGCCGGAGGCTTCACGGTCCACAGCCGACGGGAGTAGGTGTGATGGGCTAGACTCTCGATGTATATTCGAAAGTCTTTCTTCGCAATGCATTTTCAGCTAAGTAGTAGCGCACGTTAGCAGTGTCATGCAAAACCTAAGCTATCGCTCCAGTGAGGCCCAGTACTCTAACGCGTCCAGCGCCTCTAACCCCCCGAAGACTACTGTGTGCCGTCCGTCTCTCCACGTCTCGTCGCCAAGCACGATCTCCAACGTCCGTCTGTCCTCATAGAGCTCGCTTTTGCGAAACGAGATAGTGACGGCATCTCGGGGGATGTCCCCGATTAGGGTATCCTCCCACTCTGAGCCAACAACGACAGAAGGCTGTCCGTCTTTGTCCAGCGCTACATGGTCCTTGTCGCAGTCGTGCGTCGGGACCCCGTCAGACTGGCAGATGTCGACCAAGCGGAACACGAAGTAGTGCGGGGCGAGCTCGCGCGACGCGCTCTCAGCCAGACTGCAACGACCGAGCTCTAGCTCGAGGTAATACCGCCAGAGTGTCATCTCTTCGAACACGAGGGTGAGAGGGGTAGTGCCATTCCAGGGGATCTCCGTGCACTTAACACTCTTCAGACGAAGGGAGAAGCGCTGCTGAAGAGTTGTTATCAACGTTCGACCAAGCGCAAAGGGTGGGGAGGCAGAACCTATGCGCAAGCGTGCTACTCGCTCGAACAGATCCGTGGGGTCCGAGACACGGTACGCGGGCCACGGAGAGATATAGACGTCCTGCCAAGTCCAGTCAAGCGTATCGCTGAACTCGGGTACTAGAAGTAGGAGGCGATCCAAGTTAACGGAGCAGGTGTAGCTGGGGATGTTTCTGTCGTGGATTTTCTGGTCCCGGCGTAGGAGAAGGCAGATGTTGTTGGGCCAGGAATGAGCGTCGAAGTATTGTTCACTACCGCAGAGCTGAGCAATAGCGTATTGCCCCGAATCGTCGAGCGGATGTATAGGCAGGTGAGCGCGAATGCCCCGGGGAGTGACGGTAAGTGATGCCGATCCAGGAGCGATAGAGGAACTGGGGGCTGGTTCGACGTTCTGGTGTGACATCGGCGTGAGTTCCCTTGGTCCAGACGCACGAGATGTTAACTCACAGTCCCTGCGGTTTGTTGGCGCGCTGTGAGCGTGCAGGTGAAGACGATGCGCTCGTTTCGAGGCTGGAAGAGCGAAGGTGATTGTGAGAAGAGGTGTAAAGACCTATGATCTGTGATTGGTTCTCGGCCTCGTTGAACGATGACGTCGACAACTTTCTCCATGTCTGCGGCAGCGCGGATCCACCACTTGTCGCCCCACGCAAACAGGCTGGTATCTTCAGACGTTCTCAGAATTTCCTCCTGTAGCCTGTAGAACGCCTTACGTCCCTCTCCGTAAAGAGTTGGCATGTTGATCCCGAAGAGTCCGAACAAGCAGTACGCCTCGTCCTCGACCCGCGTAGTCGACCGTCGGGACGCCCAGCCCATCCGCGTCGCAACGCTGACGTCCGTGATATCCTGCTCAAACCGCAAGACAGTCGCAGGAACAGACGTGATCTCCTGCAACTTCTGAGCGTGAGTGAACTTGTCTCCAAGCGGGGTCCAGTCGCGCGACATGAACCGGACCGTCTTCGGCGCGAGGAGCTCCTGCAACGTCCAGCCGCGCGTGTGCCACCGGCTCTTCCAGAACGCAGAACCCCATTCCGCCGGATCACAGTCGCTGGGAACATCAGCCATGTAGACGTAACAGACGTCGGACAGGGCGTAGTAGCGGAACATCGAGTTGATGGCTTCGGTGAGTTCGGAGCTGCTGGTCTTGTCGATGCAGCAGGTGTCCGCCCAGGCCCACCCGAACCCGTGCTTCTCGGCTTGGATGAGAAAGTTGCGAATTTTCGGGGAGACGAGATCGCGAGGATTAGAGACGTCACGTCGTAGAGCAATCGCGGCGGAGTGGGGTGCACGGGACGAATGAGACTCGGAGAACGGGGTCTCGGGGGAGAACGTCGATGCAGGCCGGAGGGAAGAGAAATCATATATGTCGCATTGATCAGAGGCAAACATACTCTGTAGTCTATCCATCATCCGACCCTGGAGCTCTACTGTGCGTTGAAGCTCCATGATGGCCTCCCTGAGCTCCTTAACGACCTCCTGCAGCTCCTCGACGCCGGGAGAAGGCTTGCTGTCCTGCTCAGCGTGCGCTGAAGGTGCCTCCGCTCGTTCCTGGGACTGTCGAGCAGCATTTTGGACCTTCTGAAAAGAGTCCTCTTCAAATGCATCACCCCAGACGTGAGACAGGATCGCATATCCCCCAGGCACGTCTTCGGGACTGCTGAAGAACTGGAGGTGGGCGGTCTTGGTATTGAGGAGCCACATGACCGAGTCTGCATAATTCGATGATGTGAGATCATGTTCACAGGAGTAGATTCAGTTGAAATAATACCTCACGCTATTCTGTGTATAAAGTTTGAATAACTGAGTGATGAAGAGAGCTCGGGGGCAAGACGAAGGGGCGGAGCACTAGTCAGAATACGAACGAGGTTGATTAAATTCAACGCGACTTCGACGCGACTAGTGACGAAAGAGTTAAGCGCCATTGAGCGCCCTTCAAGCTTTCAAATCGTTTTCAAAGTCCGCTTATGCGCTCATTAGACACATAAGCCCAGCTCGACTGACAGCTCTGTCGAGCTGACGTCCCAGGCTAAGGCTTCCTCCCTCCGTCTCGCGAGTCGTGCCGTCCGAATATCCATGCGTATAACTTCCACCATTCTGCGCGAACTCAAGCTTCCACTACATCGTGTATACACACAGCACATCTGCGAGCATCTGTCCGTATGCGATCATCTCGACATCCACCGCCTGCTACCACCACCGTTGGCGAACCGTCCTAGAGGGTAATCGGGAGACAGCCGATGGAGATCAGGTCGCCTAGAGATGCAACTGGTTAGTAAAAGCCTAGGCATGTAACGCCACGAACAACACCCACCATGCGAGTTGTCCTGGCAGCAAACCGTCTCCGCGTTGCTTTCGCAGAAGAAGTGAGTACTCCTCTCCGTTTGCTCATCCGTGCGCCGCATACTCACCAGTTACCTCCAGAGCCGACTCCAATAACACTGATCGCCGAGCACGTCAGCCCGACGAGCACGTCGAGGTCCTGCAAGACGATGCCAAGAGCCCCGAGGACCTTAGTCGCGGCCGGGTCGCTCGCCTTCTCGACACTGTCGCAGCACTGGATGGGGCCGGTGCTACAGGTCTGGGCGAGGACGGCGGGGGTGGCGACGGCAAGGATTGCGGCGGCGGAGAAGAGCTTGGAGAACATGTTGGCTGAGTGGGCGAGTGGTAGTGAACGTCTGGTGAGTGTTCGCTGAGGTTGTAGAAGGCGACATGGGGGCTCTTATATACGAGTGGACAGACCTCCCGGATGCACGAGTGCTCTCGTTTGGCAATAGTACGACGACGCACGGCGAGAGCGTCCCAAAACATGTCCTCGCGCGTATGTCGTCACCCCGTCTCTGGGATCCACGGCGTACAAGCGTTGCACATTCTCTCTGCGGACACAAGGCGGGAGTTCCGCTCCACCCGACAACATGCAACACACATACAAACCCCCACGAACGCGCGCAAATTAAAGTTGGCCGCGCCCTCGTGTCAGGGACAGGTGCATGTTCCGTCTGTTGCTCTTTGTCCTGGCCATTGACACCGACATCAGAGCAGCGGTGGATGTGTCGTGCCGAATGCACCTCCGTCGGTGTGCACTTCCATCCATACGGGACAACCGCTTCGCGGAGGAGGTCTGGGCGTATCCCTTGATTCGTGGGATCAGTACGCTCGACGTATGGCGATGAAGTAGATCAAACAAGGGCAATCGCCATACATGGACAACTCCTCTTTTCAATAGGCTCGGCCCGCGACTTCTGGACTCTTACCCTTCAAACGCGGACTTGCCCAAGTCGGACTGCTGGGAAACTAGGGTGAAGGTGCGCCTGTTTCCCCGTCCCCGCTCCGTCACAATGCTTGTCTCAATAGGATCGTTGACTTGTACATCGCGTAGGGCTTGCTACCTGCTTCTCCACACGCGCCACGCGGATGCGGGTACACGTGCAACCACAAAGCGATCATCGCCCATATCTCGACCTCGGTGCGACTCCGGGTTCGTCGTCGTCGTACTTCGTATTTGTGGGTCGCTCTCGCCGGGAGACACAACTTCGAGCAGGGTGTACGAAAGCTAGCGCTGCATTCGTAGTTACAATCTAGATAGGAGACGTTGAGGAGGCGATGGGAATTCGAAACAGAGTGCTACAATGTTTATGCAATGTCCCAGCGTGAAAACAGCGGCTGAGAGAAGTGACAGAAGGCAGGATAGGGAATTGGGGTAAACGTGCAGGAGAAAACGGAGGTGGTTGCTGTCAAAAGTCGAGAGACCCTCTATCCCGCGTCACTGAGGCGCCCACAACCATCCTTGTTTCTGGTCATGTCGGCCTCAGTCTCGCGGTGTGCCCGCTCGCTCCTACCTACCGTCCCATCTTTCGAACCTGAGGCCTGGATCTTTGACGACGGCTTTCTGAAGATGTACGGCCCCCTTTGCCCAGCATATGCTCGGCACTTTAGGCTGATGACTCGACGACTTCGATAGCCTCCACTCCGATTCGCGAGATCGGTTTCGCCCCCGTTACGCGGCATTTGTTATGAGAAGAGAGCGCTGCTTTGTTCCGTTGCCCTCCTAAGCTCTGATAACTGTAGACTAAGCCCATCGATGATGTCTCCGTGCACGGGCTTGAAGCACTGAAGGTGGAGAGCGACGGTTGGCTCTCCTCCAGGCAACCATGCTGTGAGTCCTCATGCTCCTCAACTCGTCTCCTTCCCTCATGTATACACCCCTCAAGGCTACGAAGAATTTCACCGTCCAAGTTTCCCCTAATGCGCGGTCTTGTCGCTGAAAGCCGTTACGCTCCTCCCATGACACTCGTCCAGTCCATCGCCCCTTCCTCGCCCCTTCTGTCCACCCTAGTCGTCGTTCGCGAGATACGGACCTGGAGGCATGCTGCTGGGTTACCACTGAGGAGAAAAGCCTTGTGCCTGACGATGCGGTGAGTTTGTCCGCGCCAGTCTGTTCAGTCTCCTCGCTTCCCGGTGTCCCCACTTGGCCGTATCTGCAAGCGTTGTGGAGCTTACGATGGTCCTGCTATCTTAGATCCTCGGCAAGGCAACTGCTCAGGCACTATACGCACACGTCCGCGCCCGCCAGGCAACAGAGGCCGTGGGCTCGTGGCACTGTGTCGGAGTGCTATTTAACGAGAAACAACCCTATATTCACGACGATGCAGTGCTGAAAGCGAAACCCGGGAACAGGACTCGATAGACAGCGAGGATGCCGAAGAGTCTCAGCAATGGTGGGGGAACGTCCGGGAGGGACCGTGGAAGCGAGTGTGCCACCGTGCTGCGTTGAATGTACGTCATTCTCCTGAGCTTGCGGTTCTCCACACCCTCAAGCGACTATGCACAGGCGGCGCTCTCCCCTCATATCGTCCGCTCTACGCCATCCTCGCACCCACTGTCCGCCTCGGGTGCGCTAGGGGCTGTCTGCGGAGGGTTACCTTTGGGTCTTCGTCAACATCGTCTGCAAGGAACGCCTCAGCCATGGACCCTCCACCATCAAGCACCAGTGCTTCTGGGAGAGTATGTACGAGGAGGACCCGTGGTAGGACGAGGCGTTCAGGTTACGTCTCTGCCCCCGAGTAAGACCCAAGCTCCCTACCATCGTAGCCCCTGCTAATACGCGACGCAGGTAACCCATGACATGCTTCTTGGCCCACTTTGCCTCCCCGAGACGATCACTGTCTCCATCCCGCCGTACGCGACTTAGATCGTTTTCGAGGCCTACCTCTGAGTTTTCGAAGCCGCGTGTCATTGGGGCGAGCGAGGGAGCATCGGCTGGACGTCGAGCGGCTGCGGCGGTTACTGCGGAGCGGACGATCGAGAAGGCGTTCGTGGTCAGTCTTCCTCCCTCTTCCTCTGACACGTCCAGTGAACTTCATATATGCGTGCGATCGCAGATCCTGCCCCTGGAATCGACCCGCTCCTGCAACCGCCCGCGGAGGAGCTGCCGACGGATGCCGACTAGCTACTCGTGCACTCGCTCGGGAGGACGTTCTTCAAGACTATATACGACACTGCACTTGATATAGGCTCGTGTGCAGGTCCTCAAGCTGTTCACGACAGACTGACGAGCACTCAATCTCCCCGGTGTCAACGGAGCAGCGACGAGCGGTAGCAGCGCGAGCGAGCGCATAGCCTCTGCTTGTTGTTTCGCGCACGCGTATTTCCGAGTACGTCCCCTCGACGCGCCTCCCGCCCTTTGCTTCTCTTCCTCACACCCTATGTCTCTTCGCTCGGGCTCCGTTGTTCACACGGGTTTTGCAGGAACATCATGCTCACGCTCCGAGCTCGCACTCGTCAAGATCGTCGCAAATTCGCGCTGCCGCCCCTACGACCACTTGCCCGTGCAGGATGGCTGACGACTCAGCGGCTACCTACGTGCAGAGTAGTGCGAGGTCCTCGTAGGCATCTAGGGCGGCAGGGCGGGACGTCGGACCTGTTCAAGCGTGAGGGTGGGCGCCGCGGGAGGATGTTCCACTGAACCAGCGCGCGGCGTGTTGTAATAAATATACGCGACTTTTGCATACATCTCCTAAGACGATAAGTATGATGGAACTGCACAAGAATCTCCACGATGTGCCAGACTGAGGAGGAGGAGGCGAGTGACGTCCAGGGCAGTGAGCGTCAAGTTGATTCGAATTGCAAGTTGGTTGAGAGGCTCACCAGATGGGATCTCTTGCGCTGAGGCTCGGAATAGCTAGATACAGAGGTCTCATGCATAATGAGAGGGTAATGAGAGAGTAGCAGATCAAGCATCGAAAAGGGGTTGGAGGTTCGGAGAGCGCTAACTACGGCTTATCGGAGATTAAATACTTTCTATCACCGCTCGTCTCCGCTGAGGTGACGCCAGCGTTCTTGCGTGTGCATCTGCTTGTCTTCCGTCAAGACAATCAAAGCTGGCCTGGCAGTATTGCCCCATGCGCACGATCCGCAATGGTCATAGCGGCCATGGTGTAAGGTTAAGCACTAATCTAGCAAACAGTTGCTACAGTTCCGCGTGCTCACATGCCTGCAAACGTCGATTTGAAGACCGTATAACGCAACGGTGCAGCCTCCTACGTCAAATCAACGTCGCGCTCAACACGTTCTAAGCCGGGCATCTGTATGCCATCAGAGATCCTGGAAAGGCTGTCGCGATACCCACTTGTAGGATGTTCGCCGAGTAATCAGCGTCGGACAAGAAGTCCATCGCGCGGGTCATCGTGAGTGCCAGTGCTCTTCCAGTTCGGACACCGGTGCGGGAAGTTTGGCTGACAATTGTGTTATAGATGAGCTCTGCGGCGGGTTTGGAAATATCTTCTCTAATACCATAATTACCGCGGCTTATCGTGTACGAAAGCGACAACAGCTCGGTTCGTTGTGCTTCCCTGCCTGCACTTACGACATGTCACGCAATGCGGCTCACTACCACCGAAGGCTTCTCGCGCTGCCTATTGGACGATACCACTCGACATATGATTGCATAGACTCGAACGCTCATTCGCATACACAAGATCATACAACTCTACACGGCGCTTTCATGATCCCGCCGACGCGCACTGCACCCGTCGCCCTCCCACACATTCCACTACAGATGCTACTCGTCGTAGAACTTGGACAGACGGCTTAGAGCGTGACGGGGACGCAGCCGATAGAAATGAGCGAGCCTGTGACAACCATCGTGAGCACCTCCTCAAAACAGCACCCGTCTTCTCGCCCATCTTACCGAACGAGTTGTCCTGGCAGCAGACCGTGCTCGCGGAGCTATTCCACGTCGTCAGCTTCCGCTGCCTCTTCTGCAAAGACGTAGCGACTCACCAAGAGTCACCGGTACCGACTCCGATGACGGTCACGGGGGAGCAGGTGAGACCGACGAGGGCGTCGATGTCCTGGACGACGACGCCGATGGACGCCAAAATCGCCGCGGCAGCGGGGTCGCTCGCCTTCTCGAGTGAGTTGCAGCACTGGATCGCGCCGGTGCTGCACGTAGAGGCGGGCGTGCTGTTGGGCGCGGCGGTGGCGACGGCAAGGATTGCGGCGAGGGTGAAGACCTTGGAGAACATGCTGGTGCGAGAGGCGGGTAGTAGTGAACTGCTGCTGACGGTTCGCTGGGGACTGTGTCGTCTGCTCCTCGTCCTTTTATCTCTCGTCGGCTAACCGTCATTTTCCCGTATTCCAGATACTCGGATGTGTCTTGCATCATAGGGCCGATACAACACATCTTTCCATCGCCGTCAATAACAACGCAACATCGTCCGGGCTCATCTCCGTCCGCCCAATCGCCTCTCAAATGAATGTCGCACCACCCTCGTCTCGCCCCAGCCAACCACGGACGCTTCGCGCGGCAGTGTCCCTGTGTGTACGCGTCGACGAAACCCACTCCACCCGGCTTCTCGCACGGATGGGACGTGTGTCGCTGGTAGTGGCCCCCCGAACGCACTCGACACGCCGGATTGGTATGCCTGCGCACCGCCGCCTTGAGAAACCCGCGGGGTTCCCGTCGGGGACCGACCCGGGGTTCCCATTGGTTTGTCTTGGACTAGATGCCGGCAGCACCTCAAGCACCCCAGTACGGCCAGGTTTTCCGCCAACAGGACAATGTAGTCCACGTGCAGACTTGTTAGTGCGTTCTTCATCACGCAGAGCAGGATTCAGAAGCCCAGATTCTAACCTCAGCTATCAGCCATCTCGACAGATGCCACACAACTGTCGCACTCGGGTCCACTAGGTGTGCAGCAACAGGCGGTGACGCGGATCACACACCCTCAATTACAACGTTTATTTCCTCCGGTACGTGCGAACGTCATACCCCGGCGTCCAGCGCGCGGGCCTATGACGCAGTGCCCGCGCGGTTCCTGTCTCACTCTGACAGCGCATCTCACATGGCCTCTTCCCCGCGCGGCATGAAGTCCTCGATTGGTATGTCGAAATTGAGATGGAACACTCGCAGACGGCCTCCGGGAAGCGGACAAGCGCCACCGAACCCATCGAAATGTACCGCCCGACCACACCTCGTGTCTATCACGATGTGGACATGCAATTCCGATATGCGCGAGCTCGCGCCGCAGTACGGCCGCGGACGATCTTGGTATACAGAGGCGTATACAGACTGAAAGCACGCTCGCGCCTCGCGCGGCAATATCGCCGGCGAGTTCTCCCCCCGAAGCCGTGCACGAGGCGGCTATGACGTCACCACATTCAATGTACACTGGGATCGAGGAGCAGCCGTTCCTTTGCAAGTATGTCACGGATTCCTCAGATGGTAAGCTCGCGCACGATGTAATGTACTACAGCGCAAAGCACTAGGCATCAGGGCTTGACATCTCAGTAATAAAGTAAGTGGTTCGTCGGGCATGGCATTAGAACTTCACTAACGGTGATCATCTATGTAGCCCCGTATCGACTGTAGAATATGCGCATACGTGCTCATGAATCAGCCTGCATGAAAATACGAACTGAGGTCGCTCATACGTTCATCCGTCATTACTGCAATCGAAGGCGGAGTCACTGGCCAATGGGCACTCGCGATCGTATCGAGGCGTCTCTCGCTACCTGAGGCTCTTGGACAACGTAATTCGACATTCTGTACAGACTTCAATCGCATACACAAGATCATACAACTTTACGCGACACCTATCCCCGAGCCCTCGCCGCGCCCACGCTCACTGTACCCGCTCGTCTTAGCATATGGTGCACTACCGATCCCACTTCGCCTAAAGCTTGAGCTTGTATGAACGTCTTAGGCTGAGACAGGAACGCAGCCGATGGAGATGAGTCCGCCTATAAACAAGATGGTAAGCCCCTCCGCCGATTGTGAGCGCCACATCAACTCTATCTCTGGATCTTACCGAACGAATTGTCCTGGCAGGAAACAGTACTAGCGGAGCTGTCACACATCGTCAGCCTCTCGTTTGTTCGTCTCAAGGAGGCATAACTCACCAAGTGCTGCCGGAGCCCACGCCGATGACGGTGATGGGGGAGCACGTCAAGCCGACGAGGACGTCGAGGTCCTGGATGACGACGCCGATGGACGCCAGGATTGGCGCCACCGAGGGGTCGCTCGCCTTCTTGACAGAGTCGCAGCACTCGAGCGTGCCGGTCCCGGAGGGGGCGCTGTTCGGTGCCGCGGTGGCGACGGCAAGGATTGCGGAGAGGACGAAGAGCTTGGAGAACATCTTGGTGCTTGAGGCGAGTAGTGAACTGTGGCTGACGGTTCGCTGGGGACTCTGCACTCCGTTTCTCCGCCTCTTATACTACGCAGACTTCCCTCTGATCTTCCATTTTTCAGGTATCCGGAAATGTGTTACATCGCGAAGAGGCCGGGACGCAGCTTCTTATCGCCGTCAACAACAACGTACAACGCATTCCATGCTCGTCTCTGACCGTCCAATCACCTCCCAAATGAATGTTGCGCCACCCTCGTTTTGCTCTAGCCAACCACAGACGCTTCCTGCCGCAGCGGCCCGCATGGATGTTGCGATGAAGGTTACTCCACCTAGCTTCTTGCACAGATAGGAACCTCAATACAGCAGTGGACATCTTCCAAGAACACTCAATGCGCCGAATTGGTACAGCCGCGCACCGCCGCCTTGAGAATCCCGCGGGGTCCGTGTCGGGTACAGAGTCGCCGTTCCCACTCGATTGTCTTTGCGTCGACACCGGCGGCCTCACAAGTACCTGCGTATGGCCAGTCTTTCCGGCGACACACTGTTCCATACCTTGCGGACCCGCCAACGCATCCCCAATCACGCTGAGCAGGTCACAGAAGCACAGATCCTAATCTTAGCTGTCATCCAGCAGACAGACGCCACGCAGCTGTCGTGCTCGGCTCCGTCGAGTGTGCGACAACGCGGTACGACGAAGATCATACTCCCCAACTTACAATGCGCACCTTCCTCGGTACGTGCGAAAGTGATATTTCATCTCAAGAACTTATGACGCAGTGCTCACGCGCGGTCCCTGTCTCACTCTGACAGCGCGGCCTTACTTGGGCCCTTCCCCGCGCGGTACGAGGGGCTCGATATTGTCTTACAGGGGGGAGAATGTTCCACCGCGAGCTCTGGGACGTAGAGGTGCGTCAGTGAACCCGCACGATAACACCTCGTGTCTATCACGCCCTCCGCGCATCCTATGAGCAATAGGAGCATAAGCTCGCGCCGCTATACGCCCGCGCGCGATATCTTGGCATAGCTCGACGCAGTCGGCGAGTTCTCTCCCCGAGGCCGCGCACAGTGCGGCGACGAAGTCGTCACAGCATTGCACAATGAATGACGGAGGGTTTCCCCATATGTCGCGCGGAAGGTCGCTCTACGCCCGCGCGCTGTGGTTCTATTCTAGGTTGGCACTCCGCATCGTGACCACTCGTCCAATGCTAACCATTGCTTGATGCACCTCATACTGACGGTCTTACTGTCCCCCAGGGCTCACCATTGGCAGCGACCAATTGGTGCTCCCAAAGGACGAAGCTCTGAACTTTCTTCACCGCTATATCAGCGGCGTCAAGGCTCGACCGGAACGCCGCGCCTCCAAGCTTCGGGACTCGACTTCCGCCAGGCACGGCCGCGCGGACATGACGACACCCCTCCGGACGCTATACATATGTCAAGCGCAAGCTCTGTCTCCTTTCCGCCAGTGACCTCATCGACGCATTTTCAGCTCAGTTCTCCGATAGCCGGGCAGCCGCGGCTGACGCTGTTGACAGTTCCGGTGCGCGCAGGGAAGGGGTTTCTCATGTCGAATGTCAACGCCGTCTTTGTTCCCCCGGGGCCGGAACTCCAGCGATTCCTGACGGTTGGGGGTATGGCCTGCGCTGGGAGACGATCATGACGTCGCCGACCGACCTCGTGTGATGGTGCTGTGGGATTCGTCGTGCCTGACCTTGAGAGGCTTCGTCGTCGAAATCGCGTCGAGAGAGTCGCCGTCGTAGTTGCAGACCTTGTCGTCGCCTTGTCTAGAGGCAAGGGATGCTCAGCTGGTAGATAGCATCGTAGAGTCTTGACGGTGTTCCTTTGTGGGAGCGGCATTCTAATCATAGCAACGTGTTGAACCTCATTTGAGATGATATCTTGTCCAAGAAGACAAGAGGTGCCATCGCTTCGCTCCGGCCGGTTGTGGCCAGGAGTCCGAGTCGGACGAATGCGTAACTTAGTCGTGCGTGTGACCGACTGGATACACTGCCCAATGTATGAGTACGTAGTCAATAGAACAGAAAACGGGATGGGAGGTGTTGAGGCCTGCCGCCTGCGGGGGCCGGTTGGAAAGCAAAGGAAAGGTGTCGATTAGGATCCAACGCACCGAGGACTGGTTGCTGGAAGCACTACTTGCCCAAGAAGATACTTGGCATTGCAAACAAACCAGCAATGGCCGTCTCGTACACTAGCAGTCTATTGTCGATACTCATACATCAAACAAGACGAATACAACTTCCCTTCACCCCCGAGATCGAATTTTCGCCGGCCAAGCTTACAGCACGCGCTCGATGAGACCCATACCCTGCTGCTCGAGCACCTCCCGGATCGGGTCGCAAATCTCCTTCGAGTACGGCGCGAGGATGCCCGGGGTCTGGTACTGCCCGTCGAGCATGAGCTGCACCGCGATCCCGCAGGGTACGCCCACGTAGAGCGCCATGGCCGAGTGACCGCCCGGCTCGCCGTACGCCTCGAGCGTCGACGTGAGCGTGTCCTGTAAACCCGCCATCAGCGCGTGCCCTGATATCTCCCACCTCGCAAGGGAAAGGAGGGAACGAGGAAAGGGAAACGCACCGAAGACCCGTCCGCCCACTCGACGACGAACTTGTGCTGGAGCATGACGAGGTCGCGCTCTCCAGGGGCATACGCCATGAGCGTCTCGAGGCGCGCGCAGAGCGTATCGAGCAGCGTCCCGTCCCGCACCGCCGCCTTCTCGCCCGAGAAGAGGCCGATCCACTTGAGGCCCGAGAGGATGCGGCGCGCCTCGGCCTCGTCGGGGAACGCGCAGAGCTCGCGCGTGCGCGCGACGAGCGTGCTGAGGGGGCGTCGCGTGTAGTCGTTAGCCAGACGTCCCTATTCCTATTCGAGAAAGATGGTTCGTGGACTCACGCCTCGCTCGCGTCCGCAGCGCCAGTCGCGGTCTGGAAGACCTCGGCCCAAGTCATACCCTCCTTCAACCAGTCCTTCTTCTCGATGTCGAGCCAGCCCAGCGCAACGAGCGCCTTGACGAACGCCGGGAAGCCCTGGTACCTAAGCGTACCACGGACAACAGTCTCCGCCTCCGGGATCGCGTAGAACTCCTGGAAAGGGACCGAGTTGCGGTTCGGGTACGCGACGAACGCGAACGCGGGGGTGATGAAGTACGGGCGGGCGGACGCCATGAGCTGGCTACCGGGGATCTCGACCTGCTTCCCGCCCGCGAGGTACGCGGCGTTGTTGAGGAGGGCGAGGAGCCCGCCGCGCGGGGACCAGGAGAACTTGTACCCGAGCGGGTTGTCGGAGCACTCGGGCGCGGGGAGGCCACCGCAGTAGGAGTGGAACTCCTTGATCTGGAGGTTGCTACATCAGCACAGGCCAGAAAGGAGCAACGTTGGATAACTAACCTTGCCACCCTTCGCGTGTACCTCATCAATCGTCTTGATCGCATACAAGTGGTCCACCCCAGGGTCGAGCCCGATCTCGTTCATAACCACAATGCCCGCCTTCTTCATCTCCTCCTCGAGCTCGCGGATCCCGGGCGAGATGTAGCTCGTCGTGACGACGTTCGTCTTGCCCTTGATCGCGGCCTTGATCACGTTCACGTGGTGGATGTACGGCACGAGCGAGATGACGACGTCGCTCTCCGCGATCGCCTTCTCCAGCGCGGCTTGCTTCTCTGGGTCGGAGGAGCCCGCGTCGAGCGAGAGCGCGGTCGTGTTCCGGAGGTCGCCTGCGAGGGCCTCGGCGCTCTTCAGCGTGCGGCACGCTGGATGAAGAAATTCAGGACGAGGTAGTAGGGCGCAAAATGGATGGAGACGTACCGATAGTAAGCGCGTTCGCGGGGTTACGGACCACGTACTCCGCACACGGGCGCGCGACGGCACCGCTACCGAGCAAGAGCACCTTCTTGGTCGGGCCGCCCTCAACCGCCGCGGGGCCGAACTTAGGACGGACGTCGTTGCCCTCGGCGAGGAGCGCGCGGCCGAACTCGGGGAGGACAAACGCAGCCTTGTGCACGGTCTTGTTGTAGTACCTGCAGCCGAGCACCTCGCGCAGAGGCGTCGAGAGGTCGCGCCCGGCCTCCTTGGACGCAACCATGAAGCCGATCTGACCGGAGGGGTACGTCGGGATCGTCGTGAACGCGTACTCGGCCTCGGCGAAGAGCCCGCGAGTAGTCTTGAGGAGGTCCTGGATGAGTGGGAGGTGGAGCCAGAGGCACTCGCCCTGGGTGGAGATGTGGCCCCCAGGGGTGAGCGCGTCGCGGAGGAGCTCGAAGTAGGGCTTCTGGAAGAGGGAGGCGGCGGGGCCGACGGGGTCGGAGGAGTCGGTGATGATGACGTCGTAGGTGGAGGTGTTGTCTGCGAGAAACTTGAAGCCGTCGCCGACGAAGACGGTCACGCGGGGGTCCGCGAGGAGGGAGGACATGTGGGGGAGGAATTGCTTGGAGACGCGGATGACGGCCTGGTGCAGGTTCTCAATCGGTGTCTTTGGAACGGGTAAGATAGAGCGAGCGCACCTCGTCAATGTCGCAGAGAACGACCTCCTGCACGGACTGGTGCTTGAGGACCTCCCGCACGACACCACCGTCACCGCCACCAATGACAAGCACTTTCTTCGGGTCGGGGTGGCTCGCCAGTGGGATGTGCGCAATCATCTCCTGGTACCTGCCCGCACGTGTTGGAACGAACGTCTTCGCCTAAGACGGACCAAGAATGCAAAGGGACGTACGAGAACTCATCACGCTCCGTGCACTGAATGACGCCGTCGAGAACCAGGACGTTTCCGTAGGTCGCGGACTCAAAGACCAGGACGTCCTGGTAGAGACTCTTCTCGACGTGGAGGATACGGTCGACCTTGAGGGTCATCGCCTGGCCCGGCCACTGCGACGAGATCTCGCGGAACCAGCCATCTGTGGGCGGGCGTCAGCGCCGGTTGCTCAAGAGGCACCACGGGCATCGCTATATGCGCTCTCATGTACGTCTCCCCAAGTCACGAGCGACCTCTATCCTTGCTCAATGTACGGGAAACCAGAGATATGATCACGATCGCCTCTCCACATTCGCCCCAAAACCAGCAGAAGTGCTGCTTACCCTTGATCGAGGGGTGAGTCAGAGGGGCCATGGCGCAAGAGCTGCGGAAAGAGACGAGGTCGTCTCCAAGCTTTTAAGATGGGATGGGAGGAGGACGAGTCAAGGAGAAGCAGCGAAAAACGAGTCACCGCCGCGGCTCTTCGACGACGAAAAAATCGAAACGCAGATAAGATCAGCTTGCCGTTTTCGGCTTCATGGCCCGGCCCGGACGGCGCGCGACGCGTGACGTCACGCGATTCATCAAGGCGCGCCTACTGAGCGCGAGTTCGACGTGAGCCGCTACGAGCCGTGAAGGACCTCGGGTTATGTAGGTTCTCCCCGTTGCACGTCCTTCCTCTGGATATTAGTGGTACCAAAATCCCTTAAGCCGTTTGAAGCAACAGAATCCGGGTGCATAATGATACAGCATCAAAAATCGTACAGTACATGTCCACATCAAGGTCGTAAGCATAAGTATCCAAGTGAAAGAGTAGTCGTGAATCAAAACGCGACAGGCAAAGAAAACCTACTAACACAACAACGTAGAGCATAATCAAGCGCAGCAGAAACAGTGTCCCGAGCGGTCGAGAGCGCTTTTGGCACGCTCAGACCTTGTTCTCGAGCGACCGCTCCGACGTCGTCTCGTTCTTGTCGTGCTCCAGCGCTACAACACACCTATCAGTACCCGCACACCACACACTCGTCCCCCAAGAGCAAGCGCAAACGCACCTCGTTCCTGCTTCGCGATGTCCGCCTGCCGCTTGTCCGCCTCCACCGCCCCAAAGATGATGTCCATCTCCTCGAGACTGCGTCCCTTGGTCTCGGGGATGAGCAGCGCGAAGGTGCCCATGCCCGCGATGTTGATAGTCGCGAACATGAGGAAGATCTTGTACCCGAGGTCGGTGACTAGCGTCGGGGTCACCTTCGAGAGCACAAAGTCTGCGGATGGGGCGTCAGAGGGGGAGGAGGATGAGGAGAGGGGGGAGGGAACGCACTGAAGAGCCATTGGGAGGCGCTGGCGGTCGCGAGACCGTAGTGCCGTGTGCGGGTCGGGAAGATGTCCGAGCAGTACACCCATCTGTTCGCCAAAGGTCAGACAACCACATCTCGACGGGCAACTGTCAAGACCACTCACGGAAGCGGTCCCCATCCCATACTATAGAAGCACACATAAATGTACAGCATCGCCGCCATAGCCTTGCTCGCCGGCGGCGGGTTATCGCCCGTTGACGGGGGCGGGTGCGTCTTGAGGAGCGCGCCGATGATGAAGAAGAGCGTGCCCATGCCGATCGCGGAGATGAAGAGCGACATCTTGCGCCCGAGCGTGTCGACGAGGAAGAAGACGAAGAGCGCGGTGGCGACGAGCTTCACGATACCGTAGATCCCGGACGCGAGGAGCGAGTTCGACGTGCCGTTGTACCCGATCTACAAAATACATCCATGAGCATGAGGACGCACACGAAGAAAGGAGAGACGGTGCGTACCGACTGGAATATCTGGGGCGCGTAGTAGTTGACCGAATTCTGGCCGGACCACTGCTGGAGGATGAAGATGACGACGGCGATGACGAACCGGATGAAGTTGCCCTTCCCGAAGAACGCCTCGCGCAGACCGAGTCCCTGACGTGCAGCGCGCTCCTCCTCGATGGCAGCCTCGATCTCCGCCATCTCGTTCAGCACGCGCTCGTCGTCCTGGTTCAGCTTGCGCATGTAGGAAAGATTCTTGATGGCCTCCTCGATGCGGCCCTTTGACGCGAGCCAACGTGGGGACTCCTTAACTGAGAGGAGACCGAACGCCATGATTCCGGCGGGGACGAGCTGGAATCCGAAGGGGATGCGCCATACGTTGGCGCCTGACGTGATGTGCAAGCTCACGCCCACTAAACGTTCACGTCAGTTAAAGGGAAATTTGCGGCGAAGTCGTATTGAATGCTCACAGTTAATGAAGTACGAAAGCATGACACCAGTAGCGACCATGATCTGGAACAGACCAGTGATACGACCACGAACTTCCTTCGGGGAGCATTCGGAGACATATGCGGGTGCGACCGCGGAGATCGCGCCAATTCCGATACCGGCGATGACCCGACCGGCGTAGATATAGCCAAGCCCTCTTGAGCCGCCCGCAACGGTTTGAAGGATCTGAAACGCATGGCATGAGGCTACGATGTCACACCGAACCGGCAGAAGGGAAGCTTACAGCGCCAACAGCGAAGACGATGGTGAACGAAAACAGTGAGTACCTCCTGCCGATCCAAGCTGAAAAGGTGAGTGTTAGCTGGCGTTCATAACGAGAACCTGCACAAATGGAGATATGGGGAGAAGCGCGCTCCTTTGCCGAGTTGTAGAATGTGCTTTATCGCCGTAAACAGTACAGCATATAACACCGCCACTCATGAAGCGAGTGAATGGAAAATACACGGAGGGAGTGGTTTCGTGTGTCGGTGAGATGTTGAAGGAAACGCGAAGAGGATATACTGGACGGCGAGAATGCGGAGCGAGACGCCTCGTACGCCACGGCCGGCATCCGCGGCAAGGTTTGCCCGCGCGCGGGCTTCACATGACCCCGGCGCAGACGTCTACCCGCCCGGATGCACTGAGGCGAAACGCACGGACCATCGCAGCGTTCCACGCCAAGCATCTCGTCTCGAGCGGCGAACAAAGATGGCGGACGCCAGCGTGCCGGCATCGTACGAAAGGGGGAGGGAAAAAGGGAAGGGGCGAGCGCGGAGGGGTGGGCGTAGACGCTCACCTGAGATGGGCGCACTCCCAAGCGCGCCGAAGAACGCTCCGGCCTGGAGGACTGAGACGACGTTGGAGGAGACCTCGTCCGACTTGGACTTGTTGGCTGAGCCGTCGGGGTTGACGAGGCCGAAGTGGGACTTGAAGTAGTCTTGGGATACGACACCTCCACCAATACCACTATCGAGGGCGGAGTTGGGCGCATACAGGGGGGCAGAAGAGCAAGCGAGACTCACGTATCGTAACCGAAGAGTACGATACCCCAGTAGACGATAAACGCGAGCCCTGCAAGTGAGAAAATATGTCAGCGGAAACATAACACCTGAGTGAAGCAAATGATTGGCGTATTACTCACAATAGACCCTAGCGTTCTGGAAAATGCTCTGCGTGTCCATGCTGTAGCTCGAGCGCGAGCGGCGCGAGAGTACGAAGAGGAGACGGCGGCAAGGAGGGGATGGAAGAAGGGCTCCCGGGGTGCGCCCGCAGACGGGCGCGGGGTTTTTATGGTTTGGTCCCTGCAGACGCCCCCAGCCTTCCCCGCAATCGCGATCTGCCTGGGGCCCACGGGGCCGCCACCAGCCGCTCCGTGCCTGGATGGCTACCGGCCCGGTGCCGGCCCGCTTCCGCTCCATTTAGCGTCCTGTTCACGGGAGACCCGCCCGGACGTGTGGGGTGGACATCTCACACCGCTGAGCTTGAGAATTGGAGCTAGTGGCAGGTGAGTTGAGCGAAGGGGTGCTTAGGGCCTCATAGGTGAAGCCTGAGGTCTGCAGTATCTATGAAGAGGCACTAGCGGGCGGTGATCGCCCTCTCAGAGCCTGGCTCAGCAGTCGAGGATCCATGAATTCTATTGACTTTTTGCCGCGCGCTGATTCCGACTTACGAACAGGTACCGAAGCCCGTATTATCCGACAGAATATGACATAACCTACCAATCCATATAGAAGACAGAACTCGGTAAATCCGTGAGGAACGGATCCCGAGATCGCACGCCGGGACTTTTCCAGAAAGTCGGACTTTGACATGTCCACCGCAGCGCGAAGCCCGCAGAGGCGATGATATATCGACTCTTCAAGGGCTATGAAGCACGCGCGGTCTCGGAATGTCTGTTCAGAACGCGATCCGCACGACGCCGCTCGCGCGGCCCGGCTGGAGCGCATGTAGTCCAGCGCTTGGACCGCCATTCTATCTCAGCATTGCATACGGGCGGGCGAGATTGCGCTAGTCTCCTGTAGATCACAAGGATCGGATGTCTTCCTGACATCGCGCATAACACCTAGCACACTTTGGGGACTATCTAGCTCGCCCCCAGGCGGTCGGCGTAGACGACCAGTGCGCGCCTCTAGGCTCCAAATAAGCTTCCAGGATAGCAGGAAGTGGCAACCACATGACACCGCGGGAAGAGGCTACGTCCCGGAGAGTTGTCGGGAGCGATCGGGAACGGCTCGCGCTTTGCACAAACGGGCCGTACTTATTCAGCACCGTCTGGAAACATCCTCATTCACCCATGTACGTACGTACCGGGAATCCTGAGAGAGAAGTCTTTCTCGCAATCTGCGTTCCGACAGCTTCCGTCTATCAGTACGCTAGATGTAAAGGAGTCTGGGAACGCGAAGGAGAGACAGAAGCAGAAAGTCGAGTAGACGACACTCCAGAAGAGTCAGTGGCATGCGACTAATGGAATAGGCGGTCCGGAAATCCGGATGGCGCTTCGCACCTCTAAACCCAGTCACACGCGCGACTGCACGTCAAGACGGGCCGTGCGCCCAATAACATGTCGACACACCACCACGTGGTCTACCCCCGACTGCAGAGAGTGCGCAGGGCGAAGCTAGCGACGGTGTCGGGAGGATGAGAAAGACGACTTGGATGGACGCTAGAAACAATGCGTCTCGAGAAGAATGCAAGTACTGCCGGCGCGCGCCGATGGGGAATTCGACGCTATCAGCACTTCTCTCCAGAGACGGTCCGCACGGAGGAAGAGAACGCAAGGGGGCAGATCGTAGGACGAGGGCAAAAGACTCACGAATTGCGAGTCTCGGTCCGTCGAGCCGCGAGGCGTAACACGGCTGAGCACTCTGGTCTCGCGGCGAATGTGGGGACCATTCGCCGAGAGCAAAAGTAGTACATTTTTTGCGTTTGGCCATTCTACGATAGCAGAAAGGGCCTACGTGCCGCCAAGCTATACCTCCAGAAATGTAATGGTACCGGGAAGGACGATCTACCTGTAAACTGGGATACATTATTTGAGCAGTGATGTCGACTCAGCGCGTAGAAAGACACACGAGCTGCATTAGGACGTACCTCTCAAGTAGTGCTACGTAAGATCTTTCGCTTCCAACGCCTGTTAACACTCCTGTCTGTGAACATACTTGTAGACATGGGCTTTCAACCCGTTGCTCGCCTCGCTAACCTATCTTAGCACGAGCACCCAACGGTGACTCAACATGAACGTTCGATCAACGGTTTCGCATTCTTCAAGGCGTACCCAAAAGTCTGCAGAGTCATTCGATAACAACAGTGAAGGTGAACGTGGAAAGGAACATGAGGGACTCCCTCTGATGTGGCGGGAGAACAAGCGCTCATATTTGGGCCCGTCGGACTCGCTAAGCGCTGAATGATGTAATGTTATCAACGCCACGTGGCCGTCGTAGCTCACACTATCGGCTTAAGCGTGCGTCAGCGTCTTTGGTTGGCAACCACGACGCGGCCACGAACGACGCAGCACGCAAGTGCGGCGGGTGGAGTTTCGTTCGGTACTATGGACGGGGAGGCTATGCCCATTCCTCACGACGTCAACTATCCAGTGCGCATTCCGAAGGTCCATCTCCCGGACAAGTCGGACGATGTCGTAGATATTGTCGGCCACTGCAAATGTTGTAAGTTGCAGTGCATTGCTCATACGTCTTCGCCCGGCATTTTCACTTGTGGATCTTACGCATACTTCAGTTGCAGATCTGGAGACAGACACTAGAGAAATCTCTCTCCCTGCAGTGTTCTCGAAGATCAAGCCGCAGCTCCGTACGGCCGTCGAAGCCCTCAACCTGATAATCGACCTTGTCCTCCAATCCTCCGAGGACTTGGGTCAGAGTTCCCAGGCGTTTTCCAGTGAACAACTAGAAGAGATACTTCATCGCTCAAAAGACGTTCTTAAGGTATGAGTACCGGCGACGTATAGCTTCCACGTTTGAGCCCTTACCCACTCATTCCAGGCTCTGGACTCCTCTGCGATCCAAATCTACCTCGCCCCTGGTTTCGTCTGTCATAAGGGCCGCAAAGAGCACCTGGAACAATTCACGCAACGGGAGAACATGCTCCTCGACATCGCCTCGAACATCCGCCAAGGTGTCCAGGAAGCCGAGCCCCTGTTCACCAACCATGATAGCCTGCGCAACGCCGAGCGCCGGATGCGTCGGCGCGAGCTGCTCCAGACCGCCGTTCGCACCGCTGTGAGTGAGGCACATATCCCTGCGCTTCCTACCCTCGATCCTACCTCCCAGACGCTGACCAACGCCTGCCTCAGTCCCTCGTCACGCTTCCCTTCTCACCCTTCGTCTCCTCTGCGCTCACCGCGGTCGACATCTTCTGTATCTCGTCGATCAACGCGTTCGAAGAGTTCGTCATGCCCGGCGTCGCGCAAGAAGTCCGCGACACCCTCCGCCGCGTGGAGAAGCTCGAGCGCGAGATCTCTCTCAAGCTCGCGGAGGTCCGCGAGCTCCAGGACGAGCTCCAGGCGATCAAACGCCGCGTCGACGCCGAGCAGGAGAGCCCCATCGCTGGCCGCCTCTTCGATTTTCTCGAGTGCGTTCGGCGCGCCATGTTTGCTGCGCGTGCATGCCTCCCTAGGGCTGCCGGTGCGACGAAGCCGGGCCCTAGCGCAAAGGATTTCAAGGAGCTCGTCGAAGCGATGCGCGCGATCGGTACCTTCATGGAGGACTCGGAATTGGTCGATGGCTCGTTGGTGTCCGTTGGGGACGAGCAATGTCTTACTGTTGACAGGGCTCTCGCCGAAATCAGGGTGGCTAAGCATAATCACCCTCCGTCTGGTTCTGCCGCCGCCTGATACACATGCGGCCCCTGACATTCTTCCCTCATCCCTTACGTTTACACGGCCCTTTTAACTTTCTCCTTTATAGCGTATCCGGACAACCCAGTGGCAGCACATAGGGGCCGCTCCGGCTTATGTGGTTTGATTCAGTGCATACTCTGTTTTATAGAAGCGTAGTAAGGGACTGTGGGAAGTTGGAATACCAGGCGTCTTCTATCGGCACGTGTTGCGCGGATGGTCCCGGCGGCCGATAGCTTGCGCGGCGACGGCACAGAGTGTCTCGTAGTTGAGTGAGTGCCTCTATCTCACCCTCAGACTCTCTCTTCAAAGCATGGACGAAGACGTACCGCCAGGCTCCACCAGTGTTGTTCAACGACAGAGTGAACAAACTGGGGCGGCGGAACCACCAGCGGTGCCAGTCGAGTCGTCACCGACTTGCTATTGTTGTGAGTGCGCCCCTTCCTGATTTTCACTTGAACCGGGAGTAGATGATCATGATACGCATAGGGAGCAACCTTGCGGACGAGACTCTGCGGTTTGGATGTCTCCTTCCCGAGCTCAAGGATCCCGTGCTGGCAAACGTGGCAGGGATCAACGCTTTTCTTGACTTTCTCCTCAAACACACCGAACTCGACAACCCCTCCAGTCCTCGTCCTGACACTTCCCTAACGATAGAGCTCATCACTTGCGCGCAAAAAGCGTACTTGGTGCGTGCACCTCCATATGGGATTTTGACCATTGCATATACTTACCTCGTTATCTCGCGCTACTTGCACGATACGAACAGACCTGCGCGGATGTAATTGCCGAGGCTGTGGCCAAGTTTGCTATCGTCGTCTACCCCGTGTGCCTTTCCGACAGCACCTGTAGCACTTCCCACAGTGAACGCTACGCTGAGCTCGAAGATCAGTGCCGCTTGCTCGAGAGAGAGGCCGAGATCTCCATCACAAGCACCTCTGCTACACTTGCCAGGATATCGCCCATACTCGCGGCGCATCGCGCTCGGGTCCGCTGGCAGATCGCGCTGCGGGTTCTCGTACGTTCTCGCTCGGAGCGCCGCGCTCATGCGCTGAGTCATTTTGCGTGTATAGGGGATTGCGTTCACCCCGTTCCTCCCGACCCTCGCTGCTATCACCACCGCATGCGAAGTCATCGGCGTCGTGCTCCCGGCTCAAATTGAGTACATCATCACGGACAACGACCCAGAGGAGCTAGCGCAGATGGCAACAAGCTTCGAAGAGAGCCACGCCAAAGCGTCTCGCTCGTTCGCGCGTGCGCGCACGTTGCTCGCCCAGCTCGCGGTACGCCGCGCTGCTATTGAGCGCGCTCAGGCCGAGGTCGACTCGGGACTATCCATAGGCAGACAACCCCTCCGCGAGATCTTCACGCTCACGACGAAGGTGTTGCTTATCTTCAGTGCTGTTGTCAATGAATCCACCGCTTCTTTGAAGGGATCTCGGGTCGTTACCCAAGAGCCTGACAGAAATGACGAGCAGGAGGCGGAGGCGAACCAAACACCAGTGCGCGACATCGTGCGTGCGATACAAGACTTAGCGGGGATTATGAGTGGCGTGGTGGAGGTCTTCGTTGGGACTATCGCGACTCTGGACGAAGGGCGTTGCGATGTCCTTGACAGACGTCTGGCGCGCTTCAGAGGCTACACCTGAGGTCAGTCACCGTTTGAACAGTGGGAAACAGGATGTAGAGACGATGTAATTGTTGTGTATTCAGATCATGCATTATTTCGTTCCTGTCTTGGATCCATGTTAGTACACAAACCTGTTGTCGCGTCTCCTTCGTTAGTCATTTCTCTCAGGTACCGCCTGAAGTAAGAATCGTAATAAAGATCACATATCCTACTCTCACTCGGTTGTGAGCACGTCCTCTTCGATAAGTTGGAAATCTCGTCATGCTGGATAAGGTGCGTTTCATCGCGCACACAGGGAAAAGGGAATGTACCGTCGAGAATCCAATAAGTGCACTGCAGACCCAGTGCGACGCCAGCCCCAACGCACACCGCTGCAACGCACATGCAAGCAAACGAACTCACCTTGTCGTAGTCCTTCTTTCCACTCGAGCTCGTTCAAAGCGGTGTATGATACGGGTAATGATAGTACTTCAAGTTATCACGTTGAAGGACTTTGAAGGCGGTGGGAGATAGAAAGCAAAGCTTGTCCGTCGTCTAGCCACAATTTCGTTCTCGTGTGGAATGATACCATAAGATTAAGGAGGACCGAGGTCGAGAGTTCGGTGGAATTTACAGTAGAGCTCTGAGCAAAAAGTAGTATTACGATTCCACTTGGGCATCGGTACACTTTACAGGGTGGAACCGACCCGTCGTTCCACGCACGGTTTCACCCGATTATCTAATCTCAGAGATCCCCACTTAGTCCGAGCTCGGGCGCCATCGTAGCGTCCCCGTGTTCCACTGCTGTTATTTACAATTGCTCATCGTCATGATTCATGAATAGCAGGATTCTCCAGATAAAGTGCGAGGACATGAGAGCGAGACTGAAGAGAGACGTCTTCCAAGCAAGTACTAGACCCGTCTCAGAAGAGGCATGGACGAAGAGTGCCTCTCGGCCCACAGTACCACTCCAAAGACCTTTCGGATTATATTGGATTGGTCCCGTCCCAAGTGGAATCGTGTCCAGCGCACGGTGTGTCGCGGCATCTCTGCAAGTGGCAAGATGCAGAAGAGGCCGCGCAACGCAGAAGCCCATTACATAATCCGCTGCGGATGATTCCGGCCTCGCGAGTCGCGTCGCGCGCCCCTTTCTTCTACGATCCACCCTCCTCTCACTCTCAATTTCATCTCTCTCACAAGTCTGTTATCAGTACTCCATAAATGGCGTATTGTGAACGCTGCGACCGCTGGTTCGCAAACGACCGCGCGCTCTGGCAGCATGAAGATCACTCGAGCAAGCATCACCGCTGCAATGCCTGCAACAAAGACTTCCTTACCGACCAAGCCCTCGTTCAACATTACGTTCAGAGCCCTGCTCATCACTATTGCCAAAGCTGTGGTAACCACTTCAGCACCTTCAACGAACTCCACAAGCACTACGACGACGCCCATTGGTGGTGCCGCGACTGCAATCAGGTATGTCCGTCGTCCCTCTTCGCGTCGTCCCTCTTCGCGTTCTTATCTCGCCCTTATTTCTTCAATGAACGCTGATCTTTTTGTGCATCTCCCTCCTTCTAGCTCTTTAAGAACGAGTTCGGACGGCACGAGCACGATCGACAGCGGCACGCCGACAGATACTGCGTGCCTTGCAAGCGCCTCTTCCAAAACGCCAACAACCTTCGCGCGCACCAGCAATCCTCGACCCACCAGCAGCGCACCGTCCACTGCCCTTTCAGTGGCTGCGGACGCAGTTTCATCTCCCGCTCCGCACTCATCATTCACCTCGAGTCCGGAACGTGCGCTTCCGGCCTGACGCGCGCCGCGATCAACGACCTCGTCCGGTCCATCGACCGCAACGGGATCCTCACCGACCCCTCGCGCCTCCTCACCGGCCCGACCTCGTCTACCCCGCAAGTCACCGACATGTGGGCGACAGAGCGCGCCTGGAACGGGCGCGCGTACGAATGCTACCTCTGTGGCCGCGGGTTCCGCGCGCTCGTCGACCTGAACAAGCATCTCCGCAGCCCCGCACATGCCGACAAGGTCTACCGCTGCCCGACGGAATGGGGAGGCTGTAAGAAGGAGTTCACGACGCTGAGCGCGTTCGTGCAGCATATGGAGAGCGCGCAGTGCAACGTGTACCGGTTCAAGGCACGCATGGACCGCGCGATCGACGCTATCGGGTCTGGGAATCGTATCGCGCTGTGAGGGGTCAATATATGCGCTTGAGAACGCTCCAGGTGAGCCATTGAACTCGGATACGGGCAATCTTCGTCCTGAATTGTCATCGTGTGCGCGGGCTCGCCGTCAGATTCTGCCTCGTGAACAACTCGTGAATACGACGACGACCATTCTTCGAAGCTACAAGATACCCCTCTCTCTCCGCCAATGTCCCGCCTTCAGAACCCTGTCCAGTCTGCCAGGCTCTGTTTATCGGCTCCCCGCGTTCAATAACTCAAGCTCGTGTCGTTCCCCGTGTAATGTGTAGACGCCGATCACCTCGAAATCAATGTACTATAACTCTGATGAATGCGTAAGGCTTTTGTAATGTTTTTAATGTCTTATCGTGTCTTTGCGTGCCTGCCTCCAGATAACGATCGGTAATGCGTTTCGCACCAGAAATTAATCCCCAGGCCGGGCGCCGCATTTTCTCCCCCACGAAGCCCGCGGTCGTAGATTGTGGGCGGATATACAGGCTACACGAGCAGATGAATCATAGAGTTAGCACGAGCGATGTGGCTGCAGTCGGCTCTCCTTCGCGTGCCCGCAAATCTGGTGACGTGACAACGCGTGTCGTCACGTGTGACCGCACGCGTCATCTCCGCTGTTTTGCATGCGCACTCCGCTGACCAGTCCCTCAGCAGGTAAGTTTCTCGTTTATGACACTGCGCATTATCCTGATACAAACCCCAGGTCTCGTCCCTCTCAATATGTTTTCGCATTGCGTACTACTTTCAGAAAGCGCGCACGTTTAGAGTCCTTCCTGTCGGGCACAGAGCTCTTCGACGTCCTCCGTTCAGCCCAACTTAACGACTGGGCACCACGTCTGCGTTAGAATTCCTGATATCTTAGGCTTACACTCTCTGTAAAACAGGTCCATCCACCATTGACCCCCTGTCGCTCACGTGAATAAGTCATCCATGTCCGTCGGTTCCTCCAACGGCGCGGCTCTAGGAACCTCACGCCATTCCATCCCCTCCGCACGCAACACCGCCTCGCCCTCCTCGACGCTAATCGGCTCGTGTCCGCGCCAGAAGCGCGGCGCGCACCCGTGTGCGTACACCGCAAGCAAGCGGACGGTCGCAACGCAGAAGAAGAGTGCGCCCGCGACGTCCCCATGTGCAAGCCCATCAAGTACGCGTTTCTGGGAGGCCGTTGGGGTAACGTGTGCTGGCTCGACGCCCGTGAGCGGTCGGTCGGGCGTCTCGATGCGGAGGACGAGGTGTGTGAGCGAGGGGAGGTTTCTCCTGATCACTGATCCGAGGTTATGCTAGTGAACGACGTCAGCTACGGCGCATCTAGGGAACGAGAGGAGTGTCCGGGGACGAGCACGTACCAAGAGAACATTAAAGTCCGCAGCTGTTCCAAGAGCGAGTGTAGAGACATCGAGCGCGAAGTGTGTGATAGCGTTTCGCACGAGAGGCTCCCAAGGGTCTAGTGTTTCCAGCAAGACGTCATACACCGCGTACGTCTCGCGCTGGGGCTCGTCTGAAGGAAGGCCGTATCCGAAATGCAGAAGCAGCCGCGAGGGCCACGTGGCGCTCACAATTTCTCCGATATAGACCCTGAGGTATTCGTATGGTTCCACATTATCCCAGTTAAGGTCGAGTCGCCGAACGGGACACCTCGCGCCCAAAGCGTATACCGCGCTGACGTCGCCAGCGAGCGACTCCAGCGCAGACCACGTCTGGGGCGCCTCGTCTTGGTTCGTGAGCGCAAGCTCGTCCGGCCTCAATCTTCCTATGAGATCCCGTATGTCGAGCGGCGTCAAGTTGGGAAACGCGGAATGGATTTCCCTCAGGTTGATCTCATTGACCGTCCGAAGCGCAAGTGAGTGGATGTCGGGGAAAACCAGGGCGTGTTCGCGGAAGCGTAGACTGATTCTTGACATGTCTACCGCGGAGACGGCGACAGTGGCGAGCGTCGGATGGTAGTGCAGAACATCGAGGACGTATGGAAAAGGATGAAAAGTCTCGCAGTCAGGGTAAGGCACCTCGCGCTCCGGCCCGTATACCGGCATCCAGAAGTCTACAGACAGCTCCCTCAGCGGCGCGCGCACGCTTGATACGAGTCCCGCCGACTCTTCCCCAAAGGAAGAGATAGAGAGACGCCGGAGAGTGCTGTGCGAGGCTAGAGCGGAGCACAAAGGAGCGCTGAGTGCGAGAAGGCTTTCGCAGTAATCGATCGTGAGATCTTCCAAAGATTGCGCCTTGGAGATGATGCAAGCCAGCGACCCGGCGACCTCCCGCGCTGCGAGACGCCATACGGGCTCGCCGGGTGTGCCGGAGCCTTGAGAGTCCTCGTCGTCGGAGCTGAACAGGTGTTCATGAGGGAGCGGGACCTGAATGTGCAGCTGGCGGAGATAGAGGGCCCGGCGCGCAAGGTCGTGCGCCATGAAGGCGCAGAACGAGAGGAGATGGCGTAGAGTACGGATCGTGATAGGGAACTGAAACAACCATCTTGAGCCGGATATCCTGAGGGTTTTGCATGTGGAAATCATGGAAAGTACGTCCTTTCTGGAATCTAGTAGATCGAGTACCATGAATAACACGTCAAAAGATACTCGAGGACGTGTCGAGTCGTCTGTGATTAGACTCTCCCTGTGGTGTGAAGTCAAGTATCTATAGGCGTCAAAGTGTGCCGGACTTACATCTCCATAAATGGGGTTGTACGCAGGGTAACGGCCTGACGGCAATTGAACACAACGGCAATTGAGCGTATTTATCAGCTAACCTGCGCAGCTGCTCGGTCAGATGTAGATCCGATACAGCGAGATAAATGCCGCCAGACCGTCGAGGGAGATCGCGGCGCGTTATGTCGTACACTTGAGCTGCTCCTGCAGAGTGGAAATGAAGAATGAGCGACAGACGACAAGCAGTTTCCCCCAAGGATGATATACTCACGAGTCTCAGGCGTCAAACCTAGACGGTGCATTGTTCAACTTCCGTCCTTCCTGTGCCCCGTGTCCTTCTGATTCGGTCCGGTACTATATGGTTCTTTGATGGGATAAAAGTTGACTCCACGACGATTGACCCCGGAACGATGTCTGTGTACAAGGGTTTCTTTTCTTGTGCAAGGTCACATTCGCATACGGGAAGATCGTCAACAGGGCTCGGAGGCTGCCAGCGAGAGGGTATGCGGTACGTGCCGACTCGGTGCGGTACTGTTGACGAGCATGCTTTGTGGGGGCATTGGAAACCTTTGTCCGCTGAGGCTGGATCCTAGATACTGCAACCAAACGCGCGTAGCGCCCGTGCCATGGCGAGGATAGAGGAGGCGGTGGCGGTGGAAGAAGACAGCGTGGATCTACCCTACCCTCTGTTCTGCAACTTGGGATCAGCGAGGAAGTGTGAATCACGTGACTGCATGTACTCACCGCCATCCTCTCCGAAAGTCACCGCGAGGCATACAGTAGTACCGGACCCGAGCCTGACGTCGTCATTGCAGCACGCCGACAGTGCAACACACAGGTCTGAAGTATTTGAAACCCGCATCCGCGTTCGTTCCGGATACTACATATCATACACAAAAATCACCTCTCTCCCAGCTCACAACGTCCCCTCCTTCCCAACACTAACCCCCAAATCCCTCAACCTCCCCGTCTCAAGCTCGTACACCCACCCATGCACCTTAACGTCCTTCCCCCCCGCCCACGCCCCTTTGATCACCTCGCTCTCTACAAGATTCCGCACCCCGGCCTTGACGTTCTCCTCCGCGAGCGTCGTGAGGTCCGCCCCCGGGTGCGCGCGCGCGATCTCGACGAGTGGGGCCAGCCAGCGCATGAGGGGGGAATCAGACTCGGGGGAAGAGGAGGAGGGGGGAGGGGGGGACAGGGCGAGCTTGGAGCAGGCGGCGGCTCCGCCGCAGTTGGTGTGTCCGACGAGGACGACGTGGGATACGCCGACGTGCTCGACGGCGTAGGTGAGCACTGCGAGCGCGCTGTCGTCGTCTGGGTGGAATTGGCTGTTCGGTGCGGGTGCGGGTTTGAGTGGCGGGTGGCGGTTATAAAGAGGAAAGGAGGAAGGAAAAGGAAGCGGAATCGGTCAGTACACGGTACACACACAGCAACAGCGCACACGAACGTTCGGGAGGAAACTCACTTGGCGATGTTCCGGTGCACGAAGATGTCCCCCGGCTTCGAGGCAGTCACGACCGACTCGGGCACGCGCGAGTCTGCGCAGCCGATCCAGAGCACCTGCGGAAAAGGGGTGGAACGCGCGTCAGCGTCGTCCTTGCCGCTTAGGATCTCCTCGAGACCGAGATCGAAAAGCCGTTCGGGGCCGAGAGGAAGGGGTCATCGCAATACGCAGGCGACAGCAGCGGACGTGGGCGAGGCGCGGCGGCCGATATCATGTATCGTGCGCGCTTCAAAAGCGCATACAAGCACCTCGACCGCTCGCGAACGACATGCAAAGGCCCAAGACCCAGGAACATGTTCCAACGGCCGACAGCAAGGTCGTGTCCGAAGAAAGCGCCCCGAAAAACACCATCGATCGGGGAGGTTCGGCTAGCGGGGCATGCGGCCAAACCACGCGTTCCGTAGAGCTCCCCAGGGACCTATTCGCAAACGATAGGGCTCGTATGACGACACAAATAGCGTTCACGAGCGCGCCATGAGGGGAGGTATTCGTGGTGGCCGGCGCGCTCCGTAAAGGTGTGGGGGAGGTAAAAAAAGCTGATAGCAGGCCGATCCCGTCGTACGGATAGCTGAAGGGGCTAAAACTGACGCAGGAAACTCACCTTTGGGCTCTGACCCTCCGCAGAGGTGGGGAAAAAGCTGGCGTCGGTGGCGGCGACGTCTTGGGCCCACTGGGCGTTGTTGGAGAGGAGGCGGGCGAGGACGTAGTCTTGGGGCATGGTGCGTGGATAATAGCGCAGCTATGAAGTGGAAAAGAGAGCAGGGAAGCGCAGAGAGGTCGTTGGGGGAGAGAAGAAAGCGGTAGATAGGATGAAGCCGGGTGGAGGGGCGGGGGTATTTATATGCGTTGGAGACGGCCGAAGGAGAGGAGGTTCGCCCGCGGCTAGCGAGGGCGGATGGATAACGCCGAGGGTGGCGAGCGGAGCAGAAAGCGAGAGAGCCAATGGAGGCTCTGGAGGGACGCGGCGGGGGAAGAGGAGCGGAACGTGGCGGAGCAGGTGAGAGCTGGAGAGGCGGAGAGCAGCGGCGGCGCGTCTGATGGTCCCGCCACAGGCCCAAGGGTCGTCCACGGCCGTGATCCTCCTCGGCCTCCGCACTTATCGCCCCGTCCCTCCCGCGGCCTCTCCCCCGCTCCTCTTCATCTCCGTCCACAATACACCTCCACTGGCAATATAGCAGCTCACTAGCCTCCGCCACCTCCGCCTCGGGTCCGCACAAGCCCCTGACGATATGGAGTGTGCACAGCTCGGACCGCGCCCATGGGCCGTCGCGACCGCGCTCGCGCCGTGGGAGCGGTCAAAGTGCGGCGGCACAGCGGCGGGCATCCATCAAGCGGGATCGTCGCAGCGCATCTACTCACCTCTCCACACTGGCAGGGCCCGTCCAACGAAACCGCCCTTCAGGCGCGTCCCCTGAGGCGTCGGCGATCCCGCCGCCACCGCGCTCCTGACGTTGACGTGCCGCCCTCGCGCCTTGCGCGCGAATTTCCGAATATATTGCGTTGCGTCGCGATTGCAAATGCCCCGGGGGCGGCTTCCTCTTGGAATAGCAACTGCTCCTGGCGGGCCACGTTCGCCCAGTTTGCTTGCCCCGGGGGCGTATTCACCGTGCCGATCCTCCCGGCATGACGTCCTCCGGATTGGCGACGTGCGGTATGCGAGATGCCGTATAGTCCAGGGGAACCAGTCGCAGAGCGTCGTGCACGAATCGTCATCACAGGCGAGAATGGGGCAAAGCACAAGTCGAGGAGACACGAAGGAAGGGACACGGGGCGGGCTGGGGCGGAAAAGGGCCTTTATACAAGGCGAGAGGGAGTCAGGAGAGGCCCGGAGCTCCTCCAAATACAAATTCGGCCGCACGCCTCCCCGCCCCGCGGCGTGCCTCCAAGTTATGCGCACAAGACGCTACCAATCCTCACGTCTCCCCGCGCGTCGTGGTTACGTACGCGTCGACCAACAGCAATTAACCTCTTCCCGCGATGCATATGACGAACGCGACGCCCAAGGCGGGCGCTGACGGCCGTGCGCAAGTTGCAGAGGAGGAGCAGCCAAGCCAGAAAATCAATGTAAGCGCCCATAATTTGTAGTAGCATAAGACGGAGAGAACCGCTCGGACATGAGCCGTCCGCGATTCGCTGGGCTCGCTGGACAGTAACGTTTTTCCCGATCTTACTTGCTCTCAGAGTCACAAGGCGATGATTAGACGTGTATACGAGGTTCTAGGAAGAAGTCTATAAAGTGCGCGAAACCGGGACCGTATTGATGTACATATATAAATGAACAGTACTCGAGTCCGCACCCATTACCCCCAGACCGATCGTAGCGTACATACATCCGTCAGCCCTCGTGTCAAGCTTCCTCTCCGCACACGCGCGACGCTCTCTTGCAACTGGCTTGTTTCGCGTTCATACGGCCGCGCGAAGGGGGCCTGCGCGTGCGCCCTCTTAGACGATTGGGAACGTCAATGTCTCAGATGGGCGGAGAGAGCCCGATGAACTCGCGCAGAGCCTGCCGCTTCGTCGCCGTGTCGCCCTTGATGTTCACGCCGTATGACTTGAGGATGGCGTCGTACCGCTCCTCTGGTCGCGCACGCGTACGTCAGCGTCCCGTGTAACACACAAAGAAAGTGATTGGGGAAAAGACCGGGATACGCGAAGGGGGAAGGTTACAAAAGGGGAACGGGGATGGGGACAAGGGGAAAAGAGACGTACTCGTGAGGTGCTCGAACTCGCCCTTGGTGTTCGGGAAGTTCGGCGGGGGCTTCCCGGCCGCGGTCAGCGGGGCCTTGATGAGCATCTTGTTCGTCGTGAGCGTCGCGTTGAACAGCCGCGCGTACAGTCTTGACTGGCTGCTCGTCGCGGTGCGGTACGGCACGGCACAGAATAGTTAGCAGAGCAGGAGGGGGAAGGAAGGGGAGAGCACGCACTCGAGCCGAATCGTCTCAACGATCCCATCCACCTTCTTCTGCAGCTCCTCGATCGCCATCTCCGCCGCGCTCTTGAACTCCCCTCCTCCCTCCCCCTCCCCCTCCCCGTTTCCGTTCCGCACCTCCACCACCGTCACGTCCCCATGCGGGTCACCCCCCTTCGTCCCTACCCCGTTCTCCTTCACAGAGCTGACCGCGGCGTCGAGCTGCACGCGTGCGAGCACAGCCTGCACCGCCGCCACGTCCGCCGCTAACCTCTCCTGCGCGCGCTCGACGGCGTCAAGGCGCGCCGCGAGGGCCTCTGCCTCTGCGCCTCCCATCCCTCCCATCCCTCCCCCCTCCCGCTCTCCTCCTGCTTCGATACTACCCGTCTCAATCATCGTCGCACGCCGAGAACCGAGGGCAGGACCGGCGGCAGGAGCGATAGCAGGGGGCGCAGACGCGAGCGCCTTGCTCGCGGCGGCGATCTGGTCCGCGATCGCACCAAACGACGCGGAGAGGCGGTGCGCCCAGAGCGCGCTCTGGATGTCTGCGTCGCTCATGCGCGGGCCGACGCCGACTGTGTTAGACATGGGCGATACGGCGGACATGGTTGACATGGTGGACAGGGCGGGCGAGGGAAGAGAGGGGTGCGAGGGGTGTGAGGAATGAGAGGGATAGGAGGGGGTGTACCCGGCCAGAGCGAGCGGAGACGCAGGGGCGCCGCCGGGGCGGACGGGGAAGAGCGGGTTCTGCTGGACAGTCGGGGAGGGCCCGTTCGGGTCGAAAGCTGCCGAGAAGGGGGAGGCGGGCGACGGCTGGGAGGGCGTGTACGCGTACGGCTGGGCCAAGTACGAGTACGAGTGAGAATGCGAAAGACTGTGCGCGTGCGCGTGCGCGTGCGAGTGGGCGGATGGGTGTTGGGGCGCGTAGCCGTGCGGGAGCGGCACGCCCGGGGGCGGCTCCGCGGCGTGCGCGAGCGTCGAGCTCGACGAGTTCGGGTCGGCCGTCTCCAGCGCTGGGGTCGCCATCGCGGGCGCGGGCGCGAGCGTGGAGACGCGGGGGTAGGGATCGGGTGGGTACGACGTCTTGACGGGCTCCTTTTGTACCGTGCCGCGCGGCTGGAATTCGGTGTTGTCGCTGCGTCGTTGCGTCGCGCGGGACAAGGAAGAAGAGATCGCAGACGCACAGGTGCGCACGAAGAGTGGAGCAAGATGAGGGCGTGCGACGCGGGCGCGTGCAATATCGCTCTCGAACGGACAGGCAGCGGTCAGCGGTGGGCTGAGGCGTCGCACCGCTCCCTGCCCATAAGTACTAAGTACTTATGCACGCGGGCCGCTTCCCGCACCAGCGCGTGCCCCGGCAGACGCGCGCCCCCGCCCGCGCACGGGCTTCCCATGGCCCCGTGTGCGTGGGTCCGGGCCCACCGCCTGCGTGCGTCGCCGTCTGACAGGGCGAGAGAATCTGGCGTGCGTGGCGGCGGCGGAGGCGGGGCTGCTGGGAACGGACGGGATGGATGCCGAGCGCCGGTGAGAGCGCGACGAGACGCGCCCCACCGGTCCCTCGCGCGCGACTTGCAGGATCGCAGGGGAGTGCCCCTGGCGGAACCGAGCGCGGTGGTGCGTAGAGAGAAGCAGGGGCGGGGCGCCACCATGTCGTAGAAAGTACCGTCGAACGCGGCTGGTCGGGCAGGGCGCGCGTATACTGAACGCGCGGGCTGTGACGGCGCTCGTGTGCAGATGACGTTCCCAACGGCGGCATGTTAGCCCTCCCGTCAACCTGGGACGTCCGGGATTCGTGAGTGCGGCAGGTACGCGCGACGCGTCCGGGAAGAGCACGTCCACGGAGCCGCCCTCTCCATCTCACAGGCCCTGGTGACGGCACTCTCCAGATAGCGCGTCGCGGTCCCGAGGCCCGCCCTGACGGTGCGTTCTACGCTGCTGGTGAGAGGCAGATCATGATTGTGCCATTATCTGATAACGCGTGCGAAGCCGTCAGACCGGGTTCTCAAACTTTGCAATTGTACGCACGACGTACCGGAGGGAGACGTCCACGTACGCCACCAGGAATTTGTAGTGGTGGCCGGGCGTTGCAGCGGGCGTGGTACATGTGAGCATATAGGCGGAGTTTTGTGCATTTGGGCCGGTCGAGAGCCATCTAGACATGAAACTGTGTGCGGACTGCCAGTCGCTCCGACGACAGGCGAGCTCGGATGCGTAGGTTGCGATGGGAGGGTGCGCTAAGCAAGGGGAAGGGGCTGACGAAGGCGGACCGGATACGTTCTAGTGTAAGGTCACGGGCGCGGTTTCAGAATGTCAACGAGACACCCAAGTCGTGGAGAAGCGCTTTGATGGTTGTGGTAGACTCGCAGTTGACACCTGGGAATAAGCCGGCAGTTGGGACGAGATGGACGCCGGAGGGCACTTGTTTTGACGAAACCTTTCAGCGCTTCCCACACGCCGTCATCCTGGAACCTCAGAGCGCGAATCCGCCGGGGGTTGTAGCCCTACGCCATCCGCTTGCGCCAGATCTCACTCATAGAGTTGTCGTAGGCTCTCGTCGAGGCCCGTAGCGCCATCAGGATGCATCATGCTGTAACTGTACTGCGAGACTTACAGCTTGAGCAGAAACACAAGGGGAGTGCGGCATTTTGCACTAGTTGGCCCTTGGTCGACTCGTCCGTATTCTGCTTGCTCTTCCATGCTCTCTTGAGCCCCATTATGAGGAGTCTAATAGCCCTTTGTTCACGAGTTATCGGCTCCGGCGCAGGCAATACTTGCCAGTCCCGATTGTTACGAGGGCGAACTTTTCATTGACGCCGGCGAGGATTACAGTAGACATGGCGTGATATCAACTCGGTAGAGAACAAAAGTAAAGCAGGACAGACTTATATTGAAGCAGCGGGGACGGGGAGGGCGACAAGACACGACAACACCGACAATAGGTTTCGATTTCCTGGACTCCTCCCATGTCCAGAGCAGATCATGTGATCTAGTATGCCGGCGCCAGTCTCTCACTTACCTCATCGTCCCGCGGAATCAAACTCGCCCTCGGCAAATGTGCCTCAATCCCGCCTTGACCGTCACTGGCAATACGGCACGACGCACAAGATGTCCTCTGCTGGCGCAAGTGGAAATATGGGTCGCGGTCGGTTCATCACTCTTGTTGCCATTGAATGGTTTCTGATTCATGATACTATTTTCAGAGGAAACCAATAACCCCCGCGGCCACAGTACCAATCGCTCGAAGGAGGGTAAGTCTCCCTTTAGCGCGACTCATCTGTCTGCTTACACATCAGATTGTGTTTGCGCCGTAAGTGCGATTCTCAGGTAATGTGCAGTTACAGTCCGTTGTCCCGGCTTGGTCACGCCATTGACGCCTTTGCACCGAGCCCAGATAACTACCCGGTCAAAGTGATGGGCTGGACCCTCGTCGATGAAGACCCGGGCGACACCACTGCTGAGACAGAGAGTGTGTCATCTGTAAAGCGCAAGGTGAATAGTTTTCTGCGGCACTATCTACATCGTGCAATATATCTGACTCCCAGGCTTAGAGGTCTGCATCGCAGTCGAACCTGTAAATGCATATCAACTGTATGTAAGTATATGTTCGTTTCTGACAAAATGATATGCACAGCGAGGAATCCCCTGGGGATGACCACGACCTCCGACCCCACAAGTCTCGTCGCTTGAAGACACCCTCTCATGAAGATTCTCAGTCACCTCCATCTGCTCCCCATCCTTCGATCGCATCGTCCAGTCATAGTCCCGGGCCATCGCAGTCCTCAAACGGACCGGTCGCCACTTCCTTGTACTCCGGTTTGTCGCTGAACCTACGAGGGCGGCAACCTTATGGGCGAGATGGGTGGGACGAAAGCGCAGTACAAGATCATTTACTATCAGATTTGAACCTTGCAGACTCTGTGCTCGCTAATCTGTATCGCGCCCAGCTGGAACTGCATAATCTGGCGAGGGCCAATGCCTCTGTAAGGAAGCATCGGGAGTGGGGCGAATGTCGCTTGGCCATCTCGAGGGCGACCCAGGAGCTGTGGACACTTGATTTACCTAGTTATTCTCGGTCTCAGCCTCAGTCTTCTGGCAGTCAAAGTTCTGTACATGACCGTTCATAGATGTGTTCGACGCGGTGCGATGTTGGATGTTAGCATTTCGTAGTACGACTCGAATGGTCCGCCACGCATGGGAATGTGAGTTCTGAACGGACGACCGATGTGCATCATAGGTGGTATGCTCAACAAACGTGAACGTCACTGGCATACCGACTGCAACCGAAGAAACTTCTCGGGAGTCGGAACGGCTCCTGAATGCGCACATTCATTCATGGAAATACACGAGACTTCAATTGTCGTAGATCTAGCACATACATTCAAGGTATTGGTCACAGCATCATGGTCCATCGTCAGTACATCGGTACACAATCGCCTGTTCTCCGCATCTCGCTCTTAGTACTCCTACACCTCTGCGCCTTAGATATAGATCGGCAGCGTCGGGTTGAGGCCCTTCCACTCGGGCCCGGTGGCAAACCCGTCCTCGTCGATGAGGAAGTCCTGTCCGATACCGTTAGACATGCTCCGCCGCACATGCAGCGAAAAGAGGAACGCACCATGGGGCACTCGACAAGCGCGCCGCGGACCTGCGACAGGCGGTCCTTGACGCGCTGGAGCGGGATCTCAGGGACGACGTGACCCGTCATCACGTTCGGCACGTAGTTCTATTATCCCCACGAACGCGTCAGCCCCTCCGCACACGCGTCCTCGACACAAAATCACAGCAACTCACGTCATAATCCTTCCACGACCTAATCAAGTTCGTCGGCACAGGCCTAAAGATCTCCGTAAAGACCTCGCGGTTCGTCCGCGCGGTGTTGTTCCACAGGTCGATCGTCTCGTCCGCGAGCGGGTCCGCGACCTGCCGGTCCTCGTCCTGGTCCGTCTCGTCGTCGTTCGGGTGGGGCGCGGCGTGCATGAACGAGTCGGGCTCGTCGGAGGCGCGCGCCCATTGCGGCGGGATGAGCCCGAGGTGCTCTGTGTGCGGGCGGGTGAGCGAGCGGGGAAAGAGGAGAGGGAGGGGGAGAAGGCGTACCCCTGTAGAGCTTGCGGCGGAGGGTGGCGGCGAAGCGGGCGGCCTGGTACGGCTCGCCGTTCATGGACGAGTCGATGGTGTCCTCGTCCTCGACGACGAGGGCGATCTCCGAATCGCCATCACCCTGAGTACAAAGTCAGCTTTACATAACCCCCGCGCAAAAGGACTGAACACACCTTCTGGCTACGGTCATTCAGGTTGGCAGAGCCCATCTACAATAGAATCGTCAGCAAACTGCAGCATCGCCTGGGATAGGCGGGTACTCACGATGACCCGACGATCGTCCACGATCATAACCTTCGAATGAATATACAACAACTCCGACACATACGCGTTCCTCTCCTCCTCCTCCGTGCCCATCCACTGCTCCTCCTCCAAGCTCGTCCTATCCTGCAACATATGCTGCACCACATTATCCGCCACGTTCTCGTCGCTCCTCAGCCCCCTCGCCGCCTCGCGCCACCTGTCGATGATCTCCCGCGCCTCCTCCACGCTCTCCGGCAGCGGGTACGTCTCGGTCTTGATCTCGGGCTTCTTGCCCGAGGTGGATTGGCCTTCGAGCATCTTGCCCGTGGGGATGGCGACGGTCGCGTCTTTGGGGTCCTCGATGTTGCCGCCGTGGCCGACCCAGAGCTTGCCGAGCGCGACGTTGACTTGGTGGAAGGTCACGCCGGAGCGTTCTTCGATCTTCTTCATGAACGAGTCTGCGGAAGCGTGAGCGTTAGGTATAGCCTGTCGAAGCAGGGATGTAACGTACCCCATGGCGCGTTGATGCGGTCGTACGCGCGCAGGTGGTAGAAGCGGATGTAGTCCGAGCTGCGTACACGAGATCAGCACGACCGAGCCGACTCCCAGAAGCGCTCCACTCACGGCTCGTAACCCGCCTTGCGGACCTCCTCATAGATACTGTGTCCACCACGGTTCATCGTGCGGTACTGCCCAGCCATGATCGTCTTGACCGAGCTCTCATCCTTGACTATCTCAGCGTCAGCCTCATCAGCAACTCCTCTCAAAGCGCAAGGGAAAGGGAAAAGCGGGAAAGACACGCACTCTGCCCAGCGAAGCCCGGGACCTCGGGGATGACGACGACGACGCGGAACTTAGTGCCCTCCTGGCCGGCGCGGACGATACGCTCCACGAGCGCCTTCGCGATCTGGTTCTTGACCGGGCCGTCGTCCTGGGTGTTGGAGATGCTGTGATGTGATAGCTCGGTCAGCTTTCGGCCTTCTGGGGAAACGAAGATAGAGCATGACTGACAAGAACTGGTTTTCTGCGAGGGAAAATTAGCACACGACCCAACTCCGTCATTCGAGTCCCACTCACCGATGTAGATAAAATGCTCCGCCTCCCTAATCAACTGAATATCTACCTCCTAAAATCAGCCCCTCTCCTTCCCCTCAAAAGCAAAGAAGAGCACTCACAAGCGTTCTGGATACTACACTCCGTCAACACCCCATGGCTCCAGTCCGACACGCTCCGCACCGCCTGCACGCGGCACGTCCCCCGCACCCCCCCTCCGCGGCTGCGGTCGCGGTCGTAGTCCTCGGTGTCGTTCCCGTCGTCCCCGGGGAGGGGGAAGGGGAGGTGGAAACGGTCGGCGAAGTGCCGGCCGATTTCGTGCCAGCGTTCGCGGTGGGGGTGGCCTGTAAGTGTGAGGAGAGAGGTGAGAGGGTTGTGAGAGGCAAGGGAGGGAGGAGAGGGAGGGAGGGACGTACGGACGACGGCTTCGTTGGGCGCGGCTTGGACGTCGTGCGGGAGCGCGAGCCAGTCGTAGTGCCTGTGTACAAAGATCAGAAGTGAAAGGCCGGAGCGGAACGTAATGAACGCACGCGTCGTTGCGGTACTAGAAGCAACAAGAATCCGTCAGTGGACCACACTAGACCCCGCTCGCAAACAGCTCACCTTCCGCTTCTTAATCTCGTTCCACCGCTCCGTAAAGTGCTGCACAATATCCAACACCACCTCCCCCGTAAGCGTCATATGCACATCATGCCACGGCATCCTCCCCGCCTCCAGCGAGCTCAACCCATTACTAATATAATTCGGCACGTTCTGGAAGTCCATAATCCGCGCATTGTTATAATCCTGCCCCGGGAACAGCGTCGCGAACGGGTCAGTGGGGTGCACGTCCGCAAGCGGATGGCTATGCGTGTCCCAGCGGCCAAAGCAGAGGTCGAGGCCGCCGATGCACGCGAAGTGGTTGTCGACGACGACGACCTTCTCGTGGTGGGACCAGAACTCGACGTCGTCCTTGCTCCCGATGTGGTCCGGGTGGCGCATGCACGCGATGTTCGGGTGCAGCGCGTCGAGCGTCTCTTTGGTGTGGTGCGAGGACATGGTCATCGTCTGGGTGACCTCTTTGTAGACGACGACGTAGATCTTGACGCCTTGCTCGGCTTTGCGCTTTAGGACGCGGTCGAGGCGCCATTCGGGGTATTTGGCGGGCGGGCGCCGGAGGTAGAGCTCGGGCGTGAGCCACCAGTCCTGTGGGGAGAAAGGCGTGAGTTATTTGCGCTACGCGATCACGAGGGTGCTGGGCTGCGACGCCCGAGAAGTAACAAAGCTATTTCGACAAACTCTCCGATCTTTTCGCATTCGCCATTGCGGTCGTGTATCGACGCCCTGGTTCGAGTCAAACGGCTGTACACATGTAGGGACACCCTCTGACCTGCGCAATGTGCACCTCTGCCAGCAAGGCCTGCAGAAGTGTCGCTCACAGTGCCGACCACGCCCACCCCGCCATGCATCACACGCGCCCCTTACGGCATCCCACTCACGAGTACGCATCGGCTCCCGAACGCAGGGACGCAGCGCGCCCGAACCCTGTACTGAACGCCCGGCACTCCCTTTCGCCGCGCCAACAGCGCCGGCGCGGACGCGTGCAGGTGCTGCGAACAGCTTCGCGCCCTTTGCCGAGCCTCGCCGAACGCGCGCAGCACCAGCGCAGGGCGCGAGCGCACCGCCAGACTGGGATGAACACCCTCCCCCTAGCGAACGCGGTGGAATGCCCCACACACGCACAGCTCGGAGGCACGCGCTGGACAGCTCGTTCCCAACTCGACTCTCATCGCGATGGAGACCGCGCCAACACGCATATAGAGAACACGGGAAGATCATAGGGGCGGCGGACGTACTAGGATGAATATAGCCTCCTGCGCCCTGTCGAGGAGCTCCGAGACGGCCCACATGTAGTCGTGGCCGTCGATGTGCCTGCAACGAGAACCACGCGTTCTATTTCCTGCGCGCGCAGTTAGGAGGAGAGGGGGCACGCACCACTTGACGAAGTTGCGGCCGCGCTGGTTCGCGAAGGAGTGGAAGCGGTGGCCGGACATGATCTCTGCGCGGACCATGTCCGCGCGTTTCTCTTCGGGGTCATCGTGGCGGCCTGTGCGATGGGGGTCAGTGGTGAGGGGCTCGCGGAGGACGAGGGGGG